>SJYC01010782.1:0-18126 GCA_006408675.1 Madoqua kirkii | reverse complement strand
GTTGTTTTTTATTATTAGGTGTCTTCTTTGTGAATTGTACCTTGTATCATTAAAATATTCATCTGTTTTTCATTTAAAATAAATTAATTAAAAAACATTTTTATTTAGAAAAAAATAATAATATACCACATGCTTCACTCTCTCTCCATTCAGCATTATGTTGTTGCTTGATTCATGCTGACAAACAGAAATCTAGTTCTCCCTTCTATGGCCCCCAGGAGGCTTAGATCTGGGAGGTTCTTAGGTCCACCGGGAGCCAGGGTGCAGAAGGTAAAGCTGCGTTGAGGAAAGGAATGATGTAAAGTGACCGGTGGGTCATAAGCAGGCTGCATGGAAGAAGTAAGTTCCAAGTACTGTGGGAAGGGTTGTGATCACCTATATGCAAAAGCTTTATGCCACCCAGTCTCTGTATTCTATGCTCTTGCTGAAAGCACCTATGAGATCTTTTCTGATGAACTGCAAACAAAGATCAGTCTTTAAAAAAAAATCTTTCTTTTAGCAGCTTGTGGGATCTTAGTTCCCTGACCAGGTATTGAACCCTGGCCCTTGACAGTGAAAGTGCAAAGTCCTAACCACTGTGCAACCAGGGAATTCCCAGAGCAGGTTTTTTTGAAAACAGGAGACCAATTAGATGACCTTCAAGCTTCCTTGCCTCCCATGATTCTACCTACTTCTCCATCACAGACAGCCAAGAGAAAGTGTCCAGCACTGGAAGTGACCTTGTCAAGTGGGATCTCTCTGCCCATAAACACTAGCCCAATCCCCCTGTGTTCACAGACATGACCACTCTACTCCTCATTATGTTGGTTTTTCATCTGTCTCCATGACAGTGTCTGTGCCCTCAGGGCCTGGCGTGGACCATGTCTTCTGCATGTTCACTTAACAAATGTGGCATAAACTCCACTTCCCTTCACATTTTTAGAGCCTAGAAGTATCAGCCAATATTCATATTGGCCTTCAGTTTTTTCATTTAGTTATTCCTTCACTCACCTAGGATTGACTGAGTCTTCCCAGGTCAGGATGTGGGGAAAGAATGAATAGAAAAGATCTCCACTCTTAGATGATTTCCATCTTGTAAGGAAGTCAGGAGACTAAATGTGAAAGTAAAATATGCTCAGATAAGGAAAGTGCCAAGGAAACGTGTTGGTGTGGGGAGCACTCATTTGACAGAGAGGGCAGCGAGGGTCCCAGTAGAGGCAGGGCAGGGTGGGGAACATCTAAGCTGAAATAAGAAACACGGAGCAAAAGGAGGTCGAAGGAAAAATAAAGGAGGTTGAAGTATCCCAGGAACGATGACATCCTAGGAGCAGCAAGAGCAAAAGAAATTCTCACCAAACTTGGATGAGGACAGCTCCCACATCAGAGGGGCAGTGGTGGGGGCGTGGGGGTGGTGGCATGCGTTGAGGGGAGTTGAGACCAGGCCAAGTGTTGCATCTTGTCACAGGGCCCTGAGAAGCTGTTGGAACGTTTTCAGCAGAAAAGTGACATCAGGATCAATACTGTTTTTGCTGCAGTTGGGAAAGACATAGCAAAGACTGGACCAGTCAGGAGCAGTTTCAGTAATCCATTCCTGCTGCAAATGTTTGTGGAAGGTCTAGAAAGTGCCAGGCTCTGTTCAGATACTGGGGATAAGATGGCGGCAAAAAGAGAGAGTGAGTTCAGCTCTCTTGAGGGTTACGGTGAAAGAGAGGTGGGAGTGTCAGAAAACCAGCTACCCACAGCAGTGGTTGTGTAATTACAGAAACATGTTCTCTACTGGAAAAGAATGGGGATCCCTGAAAATACCTAACAAGAAACCTGCCCTCCAAGGGGAGAGAAGGGCAGCATAGTTACAGAAGCGGGAAAAGTCAGGAGCCTACTGGACATATGAATGTGGAAGTGGGTGTGGGCAGAAGAAGGAAAGGCAGGGCTGTGTCTCTGGCCTAGGCAACCAGGGGGATACAGGGTGGCTTTCAACAGAGGACATTTCAGGTCCCCAGAGGCAGAGCCAGGTTCGGGGCTGGACCCACTGCGTGTGAGCACCTGTGGACTTCAAAGGAGAGACACTGTCCTATTGGCAGGGGCTATATTCCCAGAGTTCAGGGAAAAGGGATCAGGCATTGTCAGCTCACAGGTGGTCTTCATTTTGAGTTCATTACTGATATCACTAAAGGCTGTTTTAGCCCTATGGATGGGGCTTCCCTGGTGGTGCAGAGGTTAAAGCATCTGCTTGCAGTGTGGGAGACCTGGGTTCGATCCCTGGGTCAGGAAGATCCCCTAGAAAAGGAAATGGCAACCCACTCCAGTATTCTTGCCTGGAGAATCCCATGGATGGAGGAACTTGGTGGGCTACAGTCCATGGGTCGCAAAGAGTCTTAGCAGCAAACAGAAGTTGATCATTGGGGCCCAGCACACGGGCTGAGCAATCTGCCTTCTAATTTCTGTCCAGCCGTGGCAATTTCTTACCAATATTGCACTAGACAAAAGGTATTTCAAGATCCTGGGAAACAATCTCAGCTTGTCTCTATAAATTTCCACATGGATGCCCAATGGCTGGTCCCAGAATGGAATCAGTGGAGCTTGTATTTATTATTCTGCTACTCTCTCCAATGTCCAGAAATACAAAATTACTATAGCAATAGCTACAGAAAGGGGGGATTCAAAATAGAATGTAATATAGGAAGACCAGGCTTCCCTGGTAGCTCAGATGGTCAAGAATCCACCTGCAATGCAAAGAACCTGGGTTCGATCCCTGGGTCAGGAAGATCCCCTCAAAGAGGGCATGGCAACCCACTCAAGTATTCTTGCCTGGAGAATCCCATGGACAGAAGAGCCTGGCAGGCTATAGTTCATAGAGTCACAAAGAGCTGGACATGACGGAAGCAACTTAGCACACGTGCACAGGAGGACCACTCGGCTGGACCCTACTAACAGAATCCTCAAGGGGCTCAGGTTCAGTTTACTTTCAAGTTATCTGTGAAAGAAAAGTTCTCTGCTAAACAAGTAGGATGGCAAATACTACTACACGGTGGAGGTTTATTTCATGAAAAGAAAAAAGTTCTTTATAGGTTCTTCAGTTTTCTTATCTGTGTGGTTACTGGTTTTGTGGTCCAGTGGTTTACTATCAAAAGGCTTTTCTCTGATCAGGCAAAATGCAGATAGAGAAACACCGTCCTGAACACCCTGCACTGTCAGATGTATTACTTATTGCTTGGTATCAACATGCCCATGCCCCAGACTCTGGTCTGTCTCAGTGCTTGGGTCACTTGTCTTCCCAACGGCTTTGCCATTGTGACTTAGGCATTTGTTCAGTCAACTCTTGATTCTTTCTTTTCTTACTATTTTTTAAATTAATAGATTGATATTTACAGTAGTAAAATATTTTTACAGTAGTAAAATAAAAGAAAAATTGAGCAGAGAATCTTTTTATTCTCTTAACAGTGTATCTCATAGAGCAAAGCTTTTTTTGTTGCTTCAAAGTTTTGTTCACTTGTTTTATTTTTTGGCCGTGCTGGGTCTTTGTTGCTGTGCATGGGGTTTCTCTAGTTGCAGTGAGCTGGAGCTGCTCTCGAGTTGTCAGTTGCATGGGCTTCTCATTTTCAGTGGTTTCTCTTGTTGCAGAGCACTGGCTCTGGGATGCTAGGCTCAATAGTTGCAACATATGGGCTTAGTTGCCCTGCAGCCTGTGGAATCTTTCCAGACCAGGGATCAAACCCATGTTCCCTCCATTGACAGGCAGATTCTTAACTACTGGACCACCAGGGAAGTCCCAGAACAAAGTTTTTAATTTTAATAAAGTCCAATTATTTTTTTTCCTTTCAGGGGTCATACTTTTAATTTCACATCTAAAAGATATCACTAAATTCCAAATCACATAGACTATATCCTATGTCATCTTCTAGGAGTTTTATGATTTTGCTTTTAACATTTAGGTACAAACCATTTTAAGTTTGTTTTAGTGAAAGATGAAAGGTCTGTGTCTAAATTCATGTTTTGGATGAATCTTTCAGATGACCAGTTGTTTTAGCACCATTATTTGAAAAGCTATCCTTTTTACCATTCAATTGTCTTTGACTTTTGGTCAAAAATCATTTGACTGTATTTATGTGAGTCAATTTCTGGGCCTTCTTTTCCATTCCATTGATCTACTCATCTGTTTCTTCACCAAAACCACACTGTCTAGATTATTATAGTTTTATGGTAAGTTGTACAGTTGGAGAGGGTCAGTCCTCTGGCTTTATTCTTCTCCTTCAATATTGTGTTGGCTATTCTGGATTCTTTGCCTTTCCATTCAAACTTTAGAATCAGTTTTTCAGTATTCATTAAATAACTTGCTGGTATTTTAATTGAGATATCACTGACTATATAGATCAAATTGAGAAGAACTGACATCTTGAAAATGTTGTCTCCTTGTTATTGACAGAATTGTGTCATTCCTAAAATTCATGTGTGAAGCCCTAACCTCCTGTTTCTTATAATGTGACTATGTTTAATAACAGGGCATTTAAAAGAGGTAATAAGGTTAAAATGTTCCTCAATCCAATCTAACTGGTGCTCTTATAAGAAGAGAGTAGGACACAGGGACTGAGTTACCAGGGAGACACACATAGAAGAAAGGCCAGGTGAGGACACAGAGAGAATGCGGACACCTGCAAGCCATGAAGAGAGGCCGCAGAAGAAAGCAACCTTGATCTTGGACTTGCAGCCTCTAGAGCTGTGAGAAAATAAATTTCTGTTGTATTAGCCATTCAGTCTTTAGTATTTTGTGTGGCAGCCCTAGCAAACTAATACACTGACTATCTGTATGCACGCACTATCTTTTCACTTATTTAGATCTTTGATATTTTTCATCAAAATTTTGTAGTTTTCCTTGTATGGATCTTGTACATATTTTGTTAGATTTATACCCAAAATTTCTTTTTTGTTTGGTGCTTACGTAAATGATATTGTGTTTTCAATTTCAAGTTCCGACTCTTCATCACTGGCATACAGAAAAGCAATTGATTTTTGTATCCTGCCTTGCATCCTGAAACTTTACTGTAATGGCTATTACTTCCTAGAGTTTTCCTTCTTTTGTTGGCTCTTTGAGATTTTCCATATAAGTAATCATGTCATCTATGAACAAAGTCAGTTTTATTTCTTCCTTCATAGTCTGCATATGTGTTAATTTTTCTTATCTTATTGCTAAGCTTCCAGTTCCACATTGGATAGGGGGTGATGAGAGGACATCCTTGCCTTCTTACTGATCTTAGTGGGAAAGCCTGTAGTCTCTCACCATTAGTTATGTAGACAACATATGACTGGGTCTTAGAGTTTTGGTTTTTTTTTTTAACCTACCCTGCAGTCTGTATTTTAATTGGTGTTAGGGATAGTCAATGATATTTAAAGTACTTATTGATATAGTTGGATTAATATCTACCATATTTATTGTATGCTTTTGTAGTCATTACCTTTGTCTTTTGTTTCTTTTTTCCATTTTTATTTGTCCTCTCTAGTTTTAATTGAACATTTTATATGATGTCACTTTCTTTCCTCTCTTAACCTCTCAATTAAGATGGTTAATTTTATGTGTCAACTTGACTAGGCCACTGGGTGCCCAAATATTTGATGAAAGATTATTCTGGGTATGTTCGTGAGAGTGTTTATGGATAAAACTAACATAAAATCACTAAATGGGCCAAGTAGATTGCCTTCCCCAGTGTGAACAGTCTTCATCCAGTCTGTTGAAAGCCTGAATAGAAAAAAGATTGAGCAAAAGACAATTCACTCTCTCTTCTTGATGGTCTTGAGATGGCACATTGGTCTTCTGCCTTTGGACCTGGCCTGGAAATTATACCATTTACTCTGCTGGTTCTCAGGCCTTCAGACTCAGACTGGAACCTATCAATGGCCCTCCTGAGTCTCCAGATTACAGATCTTGGGACTTCATGGTCTTCATGAGCCTATCCCTTGTTTACACTCATAAACATATCCTATTGACTCTAATTTTGGAGAATTCTAATACATCAATTATAGTTCTCTTTTAAATCATTATTAGTTATTTCCCTAGAGCTTACATTATACATTTATAACTAGCCCAAGGCCACTTTCAAATAGCACTGTACCACCTCACAGGTAACACAAATACCTTTTAATAGAGGATTCTCAACTTCTCTCTCCTATCCCTAAGACACTTCTGTCATTCATTCAATTATCCATAAATTAGAATCACCAAATATATTGTTACTATTTTGAACGAAATGCTTCTTTCAGGGGGAGGGGTGGGCACATTGCATGGTTTGTAGGATCTCAGTTCCCTGACCAGGGACTGAACATGGGCCATGGTAGTGAAAAGCCCACAGTCCAAACCACTGGGCCTCCAGGGAACTTCCTGAAAAAACTACTTCTGTTAGAATATTCAACATGGTGTGTAATAAGTTGAAAAATGGACGAACAACTTGTGAGGGGTTTTGTCAGTAATGACAGTGAGTAAGCTAGAGTTACTTGTACTTACATGGCTAAATCTCAAAGACAATTAAGTTCTAAGAGCCAGTTGCATGCACCACATAAAAAAATTAAATCAAAATGAATTAAAGACCTAAATTTAAGATCTAAAACTATAAAATCCTTGGAAGAAATCAAGGGAAAACTTCATGACCTTGGATTTGTCAAGAATTTATTGGATATGACACCAAAAATGTAGGAAACAAAAATAAGACAAATGGAACCACATTAAACTTAAAATTTTCTGTACAATAAAGGAAACAAAGAACAGAGTGAAATAATAATCTACAGATAGGAGAAAATATTTGCAAACCATGTATCTGGTAATAGTTTAGCATCCAGAATATAGAAAGAATTCCTACAATTCAATAAAGCAAACAAATAATCCAATTAAAAAATTGACAAATGACTGGTTCCCAAAGAAGACAGCCAAATGCCCAACAAGCACATGAGAAATTGCTCAACATCACTAACCATCAGGGTAAAACAAACCAAAACTACAATGAGATATTACCTCATACCCATTAGGACAACCACAAAAAAAAAAAAAAAAAACAACAGAAAACAAGTGTCAGTGAGAATGAGGAGAAATTATAACCCTTGTGCAGTGTTAATGGGAATGTAAACTGGTGCAGTTGCTATGGAAAACAGTATGGAGGTTCCTAAAAAGTTAAAAATAGAAGTATCATGTGATCCAGCAACCCACTTTTGAGTATATACCCAGAAGAATTGAAAGTAGGATCATGAGAAGATATTTGCACCCATATGTTCATAACAGAATTATTTACAATAACCAAGATGTGAAAGCAACTTTAATGTCCATCAGTGGATGAAAGGATAAATAAATGTGGTCCATCCACACAGTGGAATGTTACTCAACCTGGAAAAGCAAGCAGATTCTAATACCTACTACTAATACAACATGGATGAAACTTGAGGGCATGCTGCTCAGTGAAATAAAGCCAGTGACAAAAAGACAAGTTGTTGAATCATCTCCTTATTCTCACTGACACTTGTTTTCTGGTTCCATTTATATGAGTATCTGTTCAGAGAATGTAGGGAGATGGCTGCCTAGGGTTGGAAGACGAGGAGGTGAGGAGTCACTGGGTGTAGAGTTTCAGTCATTCAGGATGAAGGGATTCTGGGGATTTATTACACAACAGCGTGTGGGCTATTGACAATATTGTATTATACACTTGGAAATTGTTGGGAGAGTAAGTTTCATGTTGTATATTTTGGCCACAGTGTTTCTTAAAAAGCCAAGTGCAGAACCATATGTACAATAGAAAATCATTTAAAGGAAGTCTAAAAGCACAAAAAAGTATCACATATGACTGCTCGATAGATGCATGTCGTAAAAATGTTAAGGCAAGCATGAGAAACAGAAGCATAAATCCATGGTAGCAATGGCCTCTGGGGAGAGAATTATAGCCTACAGTCAGGTTTCTAGTGGACAATTGTTTTATTTCTGTTTCTTAAGATCTGGAGTGAACTGAGAACACTTACTTAGGATTTGTTTTTTTAAATTTCCCTAGCATTTCCTTTGTTTGAGAAAACTGATAATTTAAAATGAGAATCTAGCCTCTAACAGAAAACAAGTGTCAGTGAGAATGAGGAGAAATTATAACCCTTGTGCAGTGTTAATGGGAATGTAAACTGGTGCAGTTGCTATGGAAAACAGTATGGAGGTTCCTAAAAAGTTAAAAATAGAAGTATCATGTGATCCAGCAACCCACTTTTGAGTATATACCCAGAAGAATTGAAAGTAGGATCATGAGAAGATATTTGCACCCATATGTTCATAACAGAATTATTTACAATAACCAAGATGTGAAAGCAACTTTAATGTCCATCAGTGGATGAAAGGATAAATAAATGTGGTCCATCCACACAGTGGAATGTTACTCAACCTGGAAAAGCAAGCAGATTCTAATACCTACTACTAATACAACATGGATGAAACTTGAGGGCATGCTGCTCAGTGAAATAAAGCCAGTGACAAAAAGACAAGTTGTTGAATCATCTCCTTATTCTCACTGACACTTGTTTTCTGGTTCCATTTATATGAGTATCTGTTCAGAGAATGTAGGGAGATGGCTGCCTAGGGTTGGAAGACGAGGAGGTGAGGAGTCACTGGGTGTAGAGTTTCAGTCATTCAGGATGAAGGGATTCTGGGGATTTATTACACAACAGCGTGTGGGCTGTTGACAATATTGTATTATACACTTGGAAATTGTTGGGAGAGTAAGTTTCATGTTGTATATTTTGGCCACAGTGTTTCTTAAAAAGCCAAGTGCAGAACCATATGTACAATAGAAAATCATTTAAAGGAAGTCTAAAAGCACAAAAAAGTATCACATATGACTGCTCGATAGATGCATGTCGTAAAAATGTTAAGGCAAGCATGAGAAACAGAAGCATAAATCCATGGTAGCAATGGCCTCTGGGGAGAGAATTATAGCCTACAGTCATGTTTCTAGTGGACAATTGTTTTATTTCTGTTTCTTAAGATCTGGAGTGAACTGGGAACACTTACTTAGGATTTGTTTTTTTAAATTTCCCTAGCATTTCCTTTGTTTGAGAAAACTGATAATTTAAAATGAGAATCTAGCCTCTCCTTCCTGTTCTTTTCTCCAGAATCACTGGTCTGGCGAGCCTGCCGGCTTTCCTGGGCAGACTGAGCTGGTTTCTTGCTGCCTTTGTCAGTGTGATGGAGAGTTGGCATGCACTTGTAATTACTAGACCTGACTCCTGAATTTACTTATGTCACAGGCCAAAATAATTATCCCTTCTGTAGGGCGACATCCTGGCTCTGGAATGTCTTGGAATTAGGCTCTTGGGAGGCCTGGTTGTACACACAGGGCCCTGCTCACCTGTACAGCCTGGGGCACCCGCCCTCAGTGAGCAGAAAGGAGCACTGGCAACACTTCACCCCAGGGGCCCACTCTACCCAATGGCCCACTTGCTACCAAGACCAGTCAGCTGTCAAGGAATGGGGTGACAGTCAGAGGGGCAACACTCCTTTTGCTAGAGAGCTGAGCCTGAGCTGTATAATCCTCTGTCAGAGTCAAATGAACCCCAATACACATTCAACCTGTCTGTCTCTATTTCCCCCAAGGACCACATGTTAGCCAAAGTAACTCCAGGTCAAGCTCAGGACTGGGATATGATTTAAGGAAGAGCCAAATTTGGTGCCAGGACAGTCCCTGATGGCCTGTTCCCCTCAGAGTCCCCTCATCATTTAATCACTCATGCCTGCCTGAACATGATGAAGCGCCCATGAAAACCTCCATGAAAGGATGACTCCATGAAATGATGGGTCTTCACAGCTCCTGGGCTGGGGCCATGTGGAGATTCAAGGAGAGTAAGGAAGCTCCATGCCCTTCCCCAGACCTGGCTGTCCCCTGAGTTATATCTTTTTATAATAAACCAGTGGTCTAGAAAATAAAGTGCTTCTCTGAGTTCCATGAACTGCTCTAGCAAGGGGTGGTTTTTTGGAAGCTCCTATCTCTATAGGCCATTGGTCAGAAGCCCAGGTAACAACTTGGGGTTTGCAATTAGCATCTAAAGGGGCTAGGTGCTCTCTTGTGGGTCTGAGGCTCTCTCCAGGTAGACAGAGTTAGAACTGAGCTGAACTGTTGGACAGCCAGCTAGGGTTGGAAAACCCCTGAACACACCAGAACTGGGTGCCAGAACAATACTATTTATACAAACTTTTAAAACAAACATTATAATATATTGTTTATATAATTCCTGTAATACTTAAAACATAGGAGAAAGTGATGTACACCAAATTCATACCAAGTGTTGTCTCTGGGGAGAGGGTGAGAAGACAGGTCTTTAATGAAGAAAGTAATTAAATTAATTAAAAGGTTAACAGGGGCCTTGAGCTGTCTATGCCCTGGTTTTATTCCAGACATATAAGAAGCAAATATAGCAGATCATTAGCACCTTTTATTCCAGGGTTGAGTACCTCAGGATTTGTTACAATATTCTTTGTCCTATCCCCCATGTTTAATTTTTTTTCTGAATGACAGAGTGAGGGTACTGATACGTGGCGGTTTCGTGCCCCAAGTGCTTTCTCACACCCTCATGCCCCTCAGGCATGACGAGCAAGTATCACAGGTGAGACAAAGGGTTCATAGAAGTGTTGCTTCAGTCAAGGCCAGTGAGCCTTGGCTGACTGGAAGCAGCTTCCCTGACTCCAGATTAGGATCCCTTGGCTCCTCATCACCTGTCCTTGCCTCACCTGACACCTTGGTTTCTAGGAGGAAGATACTGTTACTTAGACCAGTTTTCAGCAGCGGCAGGGTGAAGGATGCCCACATCTTCTGTGGGCTTGTGATGCCCAGCAGACTGGGATCCACAGAGCTGGGTGAGAGCTTACGATGAATCCATCACAGGTTAACAATTGTTTAGGAACTTTCACCATGACCCAAGGCCCTTCTAGACACCTGAGATACAACCCATAAGCCCGACATACGGACACAAATCTCTTGTGTTCCAGTGGTGAATGTGGGATATTCCTGTGCCCTCTTGGAAAGAAGACTGAGACCCTTTCTGGGAGAGGGTCCTTGCCCCTCTCTAGAGTGCAGTTCCCACTCAGCTCTGGACCAGAGCCTGTCACAGAGCATGCGTGAAGGGTCCAGAAGGTCCCACCCATGGGAAAGCCACAGAGCCCTCGGGAGGGTCTGGCACTCACACACCTCTGCTCCTCTCTCCCCTCCCCTACCTTTCCCCCTAGTATCTGTGAGGAGGGGTTCCCTCCTGTCAGTGCTTCTGTTCCAGTCTCTTCATTTACTGCCCTCCCCGTCTGTAACATTTGTTTTAAAAGTTTGCACAAATAATATCCAAAATCTATTACTGATTTCCCCAGCATCTGGTGCCCTAAATAGCTTCCCCTCCTTTCTTCTTGGTAAAGATAACCCACCCCAACCTTCCTGCAGCCACAGTCATCCTTCCAGAAGTGCCATTGACATCCCCTTCTAAAGATTCTCCTTATCCTGCTGTTTTTATCCAAAACACACTATCTTCTAACACAATATTTACGGATTGTGCTTCCTGGCTGTCAGCCTCTCCCCTATTACAGTGTAAGTTCAATGCCACCAGGGCAGAGAGTTTTGTCTGTTTTGCTCCTGCCGCATCCCCAGCACCTAGAACATTACCTGGCACAGAGCACTTGTTTAATATTATACGTAGAGTGAATGAAAGGGAGAATTTTATTCATCATAGGTACCACAGTCCAAGAATGTGGTCCTAGAGATCTGGGCAACAGGTGGTTGCTGGCAGGATAGCAGGACAGACATGTGCACAAGCAAGTAGAAATGAAGGCCACTGGACAGAGCCCAGCTCTCGGCCACGTGAGGGCTCTCCAAGGGGTGAGGGGTCCACTGGACTGCAGCCTCCCGGGAGCTGGGAAGGGAGAACCAGGCTTGTTGCAAGGCCCTACATCCCAAACCAAGGCTGACCTGCAAAGCTCACAGATCCCAGGCTTACAATACTGTTTCCACGGCTCCAAGAATACTTCAGGATGACACTGATGCAGGTAAAGCTTTTAGGATGAAACTGCTACCTCTTTTTGAAACCTCACTCCACAGTTTATTCAGAGTTTGGAATATAGCTAACAAGAGATCTGAACACAGTCTTTGAGGGCAAGAAACCAAAAAAAAAAAAAAAAAAAAAAAAAAACAGCTTTTTCTGTACCAAACTCAATTTTGTAGAAATATATTTTGAACATCTCCAGCGCACAAGGCTCTCTTCTAGCTGTGAGCTGCCGCTGATAGCCCTTCTTTCCCAGGGGAGGCAGGAGATGCTTCAATCTGTTTAACATGCAAATGTGAGCAGTATTCCTCTCCAGGCAAAGCTCCACTGCTGACATTTTGTTTTAGTTCTTCTTTCCCAAGGAATGGAGCTTCCCAAGGGAAAAATCCACATTTTCAATCTGCACTGTTGATTGTTCCCAGCCTCCTCACCTACCCCCTACACCCCTCCCATGCTAGACTCAGTTGTAATAGCTCCATCCACGAGATTTCATATGGTTCACCTCCAAGCCTCATTTCACTGTATAGCCACATTTTGTCTTTTCTATGAGCAGATGAGGCTGAGACAGCAGTTTCTCAGATTGGATTACACGGGAAAGATCTTTGACATTCAAAGAGCTATTTGTTCTCTTCAGCACTGCACCATGGAGGTTCATTCGAAGTCCTTATACTTTATTCATTACTCTGATGGCAGCTCAGGCAGTAGGTCAGAAAAGGCATGCCTCTTCTACTTTCCACCTAGGAGCTGGAGTGACGCAGCCTATCACCATGTGAGGGCCTGAGTCTTCTCTCTGTGAGCTGTCTCCTTAAGCGCTGCACAGATACACTTGGCTTCTAGGGACAATGGGAAGTAAGAACAGATGGTCCCTCTGGGGCAGCCACAAGCTGCTTGCTGGTGTCCTGTCCTGAGTCATAGTTGCTGAGTTGCCCGTGGGTCCTGGTAGTAGCTTTGCTGGTGGCTTAGATGGTAAAGAATCTGCCTGTAATGCAGGAGACCCGGGTTTATCCCCTGGGTCAGGAAGATACTCTGGAGAAGGAAATGGCCACCCACTCTGGTATTTTTGCCTGGAGAAGCCCATGGACAGAGGAGCCTGGTGGGCTATAGTCCATGTGGCAGCAAAGAGGTGGATATGCCTGAGCAACTTTCATTTCGTGGTAGCTAGAGTGGCCTTACCCCTGACTGAGCAGTCCCGATGCTTTATTCCTGGCTGGACACCATCAACATCTGCTCTCTGGCCCTCCTAGAGATTCTTCCAACTCCCTGGGACAACGCAGGAACTTCTCTAACCTAAACTAGATGGATGGGACTTTGGGGATAGCAAGAATAATTCTGCTAATTCCAGAGTCTAATTTAATAATTACTCTTAGAGCAATGGACAGTGTTTCATTTGAAAAGGACCTTGGAAAAATGGACCATGCCTTTACCAGCTTGAGATTTGGGGATTTAGCCTGGATATTATTTGAAAATTTTTTTAGAGTTTTATCGATAATGCATCATTTATTACATTTAAATAAAAAGCAAAAACCTTTGCATGTAAAACTAGAAGAAAGCACCCAGTCTAAGAGCAGGAGGCCTGGAGCAGAAGCACTCAGACCAGTCAGACCCTGAGCTCGGACGTACTTATCTGGTTAACCCAAGCCCTTAAGCCCTCCACCCCCAACAGCTCCTCCTCTCTGTGACCTCTGGCCTCATCCTGCCCCCACAGCTCCCCTCAGCCCTGCACACAGGGATGCCGAATCCCCTTCAGACATCACCACTTCCCCACACCTCCACCCACACCCCATGACAGCATCTGTATTTGGCTGTTTGATGTTGAGTTATATGAGCTCTTTGTGTATTTCGAATATTAATTCACATAATAAAATATACTTTGTATATTTCAGATTATCTCCTTATCAGAATATTGCTTGCACATATCTTCTCCCATTCAGGAGGTGGCCTTTTCATTTTTTGATAGTTTGCCTTGCTGTTTAAAAGCTTTTCAGTTTCATGTAGTCCCATTTGTTTATTTTTGCTCTTGTTGCCCTTGCCTGAGGAGACAGATCCAAAAATTCATCACTAAGACTGCTCAAGGAGGTTACTGCCTTTGTTTTCTTCGAGGAGTTTTGTGGTTTCAGTTATTTCATTCAGGCCTTTAATCCACTGAGTTAATTTTTGTGTATGGTATAAGAATGGTCCAGTTTCATTCTTTTGCATGTGACTGTCCAGGCTTGTTAACATCATTTATTGAACAAACTCTTCTTTCCCCAAGGTATAGCTCCTCTGTTATAAATTAATTGACCATATATCCATGAATTTATTTCTGGTCCCTGGACTCAGTCCCACTGATCTATGTGTCTGTTTTTTATGACAATATCATATTGCTTTGATTACTCGACTTTCATTCTTCATTTCAGTGCTGTGTGCAGAGAGAGAGAGAAATCTTGGGAAAAAAAGAAAAAAAAACACTGCTGCTGCTGCTGCTAAGTCGCTTCAGTCATGTCCGACTCTGTGCGACCCCATAGACGGGAGCCCATCAGGCTCCCCCGTCCCTGGGATTCTCCAGGCAAGAACACTGGAGTGGGTTGCCATTTCCTTCTCCAACGCATGAAAGTGAAAAGCGAAAGGGAAGTCACTCAGTCATGTCTGACTCCTAGCAACCCCATGGACTACAGCCCACCAGGCTCCTCCGCCCATAGGATTTTCCAGGCAAAAATACTAGAGTGGGGTGCCATTGCCTTCTCTGAAAAAACTCACTTGGCACCAACAATTAAAATATATCCAGAGGTGGGATCTGGTCTGAGCTTAAGTATCCAAATGTTCACACTTTCCTGAAAACTGACAAAAACTTTGTGCTACAGATTTAGAAAGGTTTCCCCACCACATCCTGTAAACCCAGCCTGGAAAGCGACAAGGAGGAGACTGTAGGGGGAGACCATGTTCTTTCCCAGCCCCTCCGTTTGTTCTACTCTGTTTTCTTTAAACTTGGGGGAAAAAAACACACTCCAAGGAGCAATAGCTAGGATGCTGCACAGCTCACAATTTTTGATCAGAGAAACTGGAGACTCCATCTGAGAACATGACAAACTTTGGAAATGATTCTCAGAGAGAGAAAGTGAGAGAGAGAAAGCCAGATCTGCCAGAAAAAGGAGCAAGAAGGAATCCTGAGCCCAGAGGGCCATCCCTTGGATCGGTGATATAGGGTGCCTCCCTGTTTCTTCATTTCTCAATGAAGGTGACCTTCACCCTGGCTCCATCAGGGGCCATCACAACCCTGGTTCCCTCTCACAAGAATCTGAAACCACTGAGCCCGCTCCAGGAAGGTCTGAGCCTTCCAGGCTTCCTGCTTCAGAGTGTGTCTTTTGGGCGAGGCTCAGGCAGCCTGCCATTCACTTGGCCCTGCTCTGAATCCACCCCCACTCCCACTCTGAGAGGAAATGCAATCCATGTGTCTGGGCCAGAGGCCTCCTGATTCATCACAGTGTGTCTCTGCCACGGAGGGTCAAGTTGGCTTCTCTTTGCATCCCCTGGGACTCAGGAAGCTGGGGGCCAGCCCTCCATTCTTAGGAGATGGGGATCCCTCACACTTAGACTTGTAGATGCCCTAGCAAGGGACCCACTCACTTCTTGGCTCTGCTCTGAGTTTAGCTTGTCTCTACTGTGCCTCCCCCGGCCAGCTGCTCGGCCCTTGGCACAACAGCATGCACACCTCGTAGCATCCTCTGTTTCAGAATTTTCCACGACTCCCTTGGCCAGTGGTGTAAATTCAGAACACTCTGTGAAAGTACCTGTCAAGATGACCCATGGGTTACAAAGTGAGCAGAAAATACTCATATCGACATTTCTCCTTGTCAACAGTGAATGTTACCCTGAGCACAGCACTCAAGTGAGACTGTTGTCAGCAGATGTAAAAGCAGCCACTCCACCTCACCTGGAACCTTGGGGAGGTCCTGCTCTCTGTCCTTTTAGGGTCCCCAACAAGCATCCTGCAGGCAAGGTCTGCTCTGCCAGCAATCCATGAGAGTGTGAACACTAAGCCTTCTACTTACTCAAAGCAGAAGGAAAAGGGTTCCCCAGAAAGGATGAGGGACCCAGCTGAGGTCCCCACCAAAAGCTCTATCAGACAGGGGGTCAGCCAGGTACCCTATCTTCACATCTCATCACACAACTTTCCTGCAACCATGTGTCCTAAATAACCCACTTTTTTCAGTGGTGAAAATCATTTCTAACTTCTCATCTGCTAACAGGCTGTCTGTACAGATTTATCCTGTGATGTTTGAAGCTCTTGCTAAAGCTGTCTATCAAGTGGAAGCTCTTGATCACTTACTAGCCTCTCCTGGGGTATGAAGTTAACTCCCCACTTTTATAAACACATGACAGTGTCACCCAGAAGGATTTTGAAATTAATGCAAACAATACTATACAATGATCTGGCCCTAACCAACTTCTTTCAGATTTTTTCTCATCACTTCTCTATGCAGCCCTCAAACTCTAGTTAGACTGGCCAGTGTAACTCTCAGAGAATCAAGGTCTCCTCAAGAAAAGACAGCACTAATTCACATGAAAAGTGTAATCATAATACAAATACAAGTAAACAATACAAATTATGAGTAGACAACAATAGATGACACTTACACCCATATAGGTCACTTAAATACATAGTCCAACCACAGCTCCTATGGGGTTGGAATTGCCCAGTGCATTCCCAGGATTTCCTGATTCTGACAAGTGACTACCTCCCCTCACCTCACTTCAGACTGCTGCTTTTATGTGAAATCTCAGTAAGAGTTGGGGTTGGTATCCTTCTGAAAGAATATCTAAGAAGGTACATTATTATTTCTGGTTTCTTCATCTGCTTCGCCAGATGTTCTATAGTTCAAAAACTAAAAACCCTAATCCTAGCCTTCCCCCTATCTCCTGCAGCTGCCAGTCTTACTAACCCTTCCTCCAGGGTGGGTACAGCCTCTTCCTCTTTATTCTTCAAGGGCTTCCCAGCTGGCACTAGTGGTAAAGAACCCACCTGGCAGTGCAGGGACTAAGAGATATGTTTGACCCCTACTTCAGGAAGATCCCTTGGAGGAGGGCATGGCAGTCCACCCCAGTATTCTTGCCTGGAGAATCCCTTGGACAGAGGAGCCTAGCAGGCCACAGCCCCTAGGGTCACACAGAGTTGGACTGAGGCTACTTAACAGGCACACATGACAAACAGCAGGCCGCTGGTGCACTTATCTGTTCCTGATGGTTTGGAATGAGGAACATCTGAGATCCCAGTGTTGGACTCATTTTTTCCATGCTTCATTGACTACTTCTTCTCCCAGGCACTTGAACCCCTGTCTCCTCTCCCAGATGCCAGCCTGGGAAGTGCTGGGGAATCTGTCTCTCTTCCCAGTTTGCAGGTCCTGGGACCAGACGTTATGTCTCTAACTACCACAAAGGAAACAGAACATGGGCAAAGCAATGTCTGCCTTAGCCTCTCCTCAGGTTAATTTTTGTATAACCTAAGAGTCATTATGTTTCACAGACTCAGGAAACTTCTTCACTCTGAGAGGAATTTTGCTAGACCAAATTGTCCTAAAATTTGGAATAGCACTAGGCCAAAAATTTCTCCATTTCCCCATTTCTGAGGCTGTGTGTGTGTATTTTCACAGGTGTAGGTACTAGATAAAGATAATTTCCTAACAAGTTTGCTTTCATTGCAATAATCGAGGAATTCAAAAACAAGTGTATTCTTTATCTTCTTGGTGACTCCAGTAGCCCTGCTGATGTTTCATATTTATCTTTACTTATGATCAGCTTGGCACAAGTGATCACCTACAGTGTTTCATTTGCATAACCTAAAAACCTGAGAGTTTGAAGGACTAGTCCTGGGATCCGAAATGGTTTTCTTTAGAAGGATTGGTGTGTGTGCTCAGTTGCTTAGTCTGTCTGACTCTTTGCAGTCCCATGGACTGTAGCCTACCACACCTCTCTGTCCATGGAATTTCCCAGGCAAGAATACTAGAGCAGGCTGCTATTTCCTATCCCAGGAGAACTTCCCAACCCAAGGATGAAACCCGCATTCCTGCATTAGCAGATAGGTCCTTTACCACTGCTCTACCTGGAAAGCCCTTAAAAAGACTTCAGAATACGTAATACTACAGTGAA
>SJYC01010778.1:0-19282 GCA_006408675.1 Madoqua kirkii | reverse complement strand
GGGGGGTGGATCCCGGGGTTAAACCAGCCCAGCCCCATCTTCAGCAGGAGTCTCTGTGCTGGGGCTTTGCAATCCCCTTTCTTCTTCTTGCCCTACAACCTCCACCCCCCACCCCCACCCTGCTCCCACGCCATCTGCTGCTCCTCCTGGCTAGGCTCCCCCTCAGTTGGCACAGCAGGAAAAGAGAGCAGGACGGTTTATTTTCATCCCCAGATACTGCTTAGGGGGAAGGGGCACCATCTGACCAAGAAGCCGTCAGAGGACCCTATGGCATTTGGGATGTCAAAGGAGGTGCGGAGCCTGGGAGCTCCCTGGGAAGGGGCCACAGATCTAGGCTCCAGAGAGCAGCAGGGCTGGAAAGAGCAGCCCAGGACCAGGAAGGGGCGCTCTGAGGGGCACCGCTCTCAACTGCTGTGTGACTATAAGTTACCTCTCTGGGCCTCCATTTCCACCTCCGATAAAGACGTAGGGGGATGCTGACCCTGCCTGCCCCAAAGGCTGTTGTCAAGAATGTGAATCACATGGGGAAACTCCTTTGCAAACAGGGTGCCTAATTGAGGGCACATAGAACCCACCCTGGAGAGGCCGTGGCCTGGGGACTTTTCTTATTTACGCTCAGAAAGCACCCTAATTCTGAGATCCTGACAGCATGTGAAGCAGCTCATGTCACCCAGCGTGTCCACCCCCGCTTTTCTTTTTACATGTTTGATGACTTTTTAATTACATAAGCAGTGTGTGAATTCACTCTTCTTTGGGGGGGGTGTAATGAAGCATTATGGGAAAGTCAAATCTTTCTTTAACCAACCCTCCCCCGGACCCTTCTTCCCTGAGACAGTACAATTCTTTGAGCTGTGCAAGTTCTGTGTGTCCTTCCAGGACCCCCGTCTACACCCACATATATAACACTCTGTGTTTATATATGTATCTGTAGGTGATATGTCATATTGTTTGGGGTTGTGTGTGCATGCTCAGTCACATCCCACTCTTTGCAATGCCATGGACTGTAGCCCACCAAGCTCCTCTGTCCATGGACTTCTCCAGGCAAGAACACTGGACTAAGCGGATTGCCATTTCCTCCTTCAGGGGATCTTCCCAGTGGTTGAACCCACATCTTGTGCATCTCCTGCATTGGAAGGCGGATGCTTTAGCACTGAGCCTCCTGGTTTGGGTTGCTGCTGCTGCTGCTGCTAAGTCGCTTCAGTCGAGTCCGACTCTGTGCTTTTAAAAAAAGTTTCTGTGCGCACCATTCTGCAACCTACTTTTCCCCCCATGACAGTGTTTTTAAGATCTGTTGCATAAATATATTACAATTTTATTTAACCAGTCCCCTGGCGATGGACAGTTAAGCAGTTTCCAGTTGCTCACTGTCACAAACAATACTGCGACGCATATCCATGTATCTGCCTCCTGGGCGCAGAGCAGCCACCGAATGACATCTGTCAGCAATGAACCACTCGCGGGGGTGGAAGGTCTGGTGGATATTATTGTATGTCCTCCCCAAAGTTTTGTTACCATCGTTAAAAGCAGGTGGGGAGATTGAGCGGGCTCCAGGGCTGGGGTGAAAGGCGCCCCAAGGTAACTGATTCTGGGCTGCAGGGCGGCTGTCGCCCTCCCCCGCAGCAGCAGCCCCGGGTTCGCGTCCCTGGGCCCGGCTGCCACGCCCCCAGGCGCCCGCAGCCTCATTCTCGCTCCTGCACGGAGACGCGGCTCTCTTTGCCGTCCTCCTGGGCCACTGGCTGGCACCAGCATAACGTCTCCTGCACCGGAGGGGGCGGGTGGGGGCCGGGAAAATCCTCCGGATCAATCGTCTCCACGGGATCCTGCCTTTCAGCCGTAGGGTGCAGGGCCTGGGGAGACAAGGCTTGGGGTTGCCCCTAGCAACACTTCCGAGCGCTTCCCTGGAAGCCATCCCACCCCTCGCCCCTTTTCCCTTTCCCAAATCAAGGGTCAGTGCTGATTCCGTGGGTGCGTCCCGCCCCCTACTGGCCACAGCGAGGGTGTCACGAAGCTTCCGTAAGAGGAGCCCGCGGGTTAAGGAAACGTTTCTCGGTCACCCACTCCTAGATCCCACACCAAGGCTCGGAAGATGCTGCTCTCCCAGGAAAGAAGAGTAAATGTCAGACTTTGCCAGTGGTGCTGGGGAAGCTCTGGGGGAAGGTGAGCTTGGGAGAAGAGAAAAGGAGAAGCCCCAAGCCCAGAGGAGGGGAGGGGACTGGCCCTGCCTCAATTTTGTTGCCATACAGGCAACAATGAATGAGTCTTTCTTTCCTGTCTTAGACTGTCCCCCCGGGGGACCTACCTTAGCCTGCCGCTTCTTGGTCATGTTCCCTAGAGAGAAAAGAAAAAGGATGGGGAGTCAGCAAGGCCAGATAAGGAAACAGGTGACCCACCAACTGTCCCTCCTGCCCCATCACCTCCCCACCTGGGGACTCACTGATACAGGCAAATACCAACAGGACAGCAAACAGGACTCCTATCGTGATGGGGATCACCACCAGGGTCCTCATCCGACTCTGGAAACCTGGAGAGATCAAGACTTCAGCCACAGCTCCCCAACTATTGCCCGAAGCTGCTGTGCTTTGCTGGACTCTCAAATCCTGTGTCTAAGCTCATCTGTATCAGAAATTTCAAACACATGGCCCCTAGCAGAAATGTGACCAGCAGATGTCTTTAGTGTGACTGGCATGTGTGTGTCTGTGTGTGTTTTTTAATTTATAATATTTGCCAACATTTTAAAATTGGGAACATTTAAAATTTAGGTATCTGATTTCTCTTACAAATTTGAAAGATCCAGCCCCAGTGGGCCAGCAGCCCACCTGCCACTCCTTGGCCAGAACTGAGTGGTGAAGGCTGCCGCTACCAACTCGCCACACTCCCCACCCCTCCCTACTTTGTCCGTTATTGGCGGCCTCATTTACATCTGCACCCTCGTCTTTGTTATAGAAGAGTGGAGGGGAAGGGAAAGTGTTTCTTGTGCCTAAGTCTCTATTCTATATGGGAAACTGGAAAAAAAGACCAGAGGGGTAGTAAGGACTAAAGTAAGACCAGTGAAGCACTGCCTTAGGACAAAACTGAAGGGGACACCCAAAAGCTCAGTAATCAAGATAAGTTGTATTTTTTTGGCCATGCCACACAGCATGTGGGATCTTAGTTCCCTGGCCAGGGATCAAACTGTCTGCAGCATAATAAGTGCAGTCTTAACCACTGGGCTGCCAGGGAAGTCCCAAATAAGTCATATTTTAATGTCATGTTTTGAAAAATTATATCAGCAAACTCTGGACCACCAGCCAGCTGCCTGTTTTTAAATAAAGTTTTATTGGAACTGGAGTTGGGATTACAGTGAGGCAAGTGAGGCTGGGTTGTGTAAATACAGGGTTGGAGCCTGTCTTTATTTAAACTGTTGCTATTCTATTTGTTATGGAGGCAGTTTAGAACTGTGGCAACCTAGCTCTGCTGCTTATCTGTGGAGCCTGGGCAAGTCACTCCCTCTCTGAGCCTCGGTTTCCTCATCTGTAAAATGGGATAATACCACCTCCCCTAATAGGACAGTGTAAATCCCTGGCATGGGCACAGACATTTTGGAGGTGCCGCCTCAGTAATTCACAGTAATTTTTTTTTAAGTATTGCCTCAAATATCTATCTTGATGACAACATTTTTCTGATGCCCCCTTAAATATTGTGCCCAAGGCAAGTGCCTCCCTCACCTCACCCCAGTACCAACCCGCCAAGAGGAAAGTGAATTTTAAGGAAAAGCAGAGTGCCTTTTTCTTACCCCTGATCTTTTTCACTAATTAACTGGATCCTGCCTAATCTCTGTAGTTATTTGAGTCTGTGATCTGAGCTGTAAGTCACCTCCTCATTCTAAGATCAAAACTGAGGGCCCTGGTGGCTTAGAGGTTGGGATTCCGGGCTTTCACTGCTATGGCCGGGATTCAGTCCTTGGTCAGGGAACTGAGATTCTGCAAGCCATGTGGCACGGCCAAAAAAAAACCCTGAGAGCCTGAGAGGAACCAGTGTCACACACGCTGGGCCTCAGGTGCAGGGCAGCAGCAGAACTCCGAGGGGTGCCTCCAAAATGCCTGCATCCACGCCAGGGACTTACACTGCCCTATTAGGGGAGGCGGTATTATCCCATCTTACAGATGAAGAAACTGAGGCTCAGAGAGAGGGAGTGACTTGCCCAGGCACCACAGGTAAGCGGCAGAGCTAGGCTGCCACAGTTCCAAACTGCCTCCTCCTCTTGCTTGAGCCCCTCTCCCTCTTTCCCCAGCAGTGCCTCTGGGTGCCCCAGTCTCCCCCTCAGCTCCCCGCCTCCTTAGCCTGCCGTGGGGCCCGCTCTCCAGGACTTACCACAGACAGCATCTGTCTTGTTGGTCCCCATGAGTTGCTGCACCAGGCCTTTTCTCTCGCAGCTGTGCACAGACATACATACACATGCAGACACACACACAGAGAAAGAGACTCTAAGTTTCCCCACTCGTGAGATTTCCAACCCCTGAGGGAGACAGTCAGCCACCAACGGAGCGTATGTGATGTGCACTCTCCTGTGCCGCTTGTTATGGGAATGACACAGACTGTTCATACAGAACTCACGAGTACAGAGGAAAGACAATGGTAAACCGTGAAGAAGTGAGGATGGGGAAGCCTCTGAGGAGTGCCACGTGCATGTGAACTGGGCATGGTTCAGGGTAGAGGAGGCAGAATCCACAGTGCCTGGGGTGCAAGGACAAGGGGGGACTGCTCAAATTTGGCACCACTGATGTCTGGGGACCACATAATGTTTCTTCTGTGGTGGGGACTGTCCTGAATACCACAGGATGTTTAGCAGCGGCCCTGGCCTCTACCCACTAGAGGCCAGCAGCCTCCTCCTCCTCAGTCGTGAGAACCAAAATATCTCCAGTTATCGTCACGTGTCCCCTGGGGGAGAAAACTGCTCAGTTGAGAATCTCTGGTTTGAGAGTCATCCGGAAAGACTTCCCTGGGGAAGTAAGATCTCAGTGGGCCCTTGAGGAATGTAAAATTTAGAACATCAGTATATTTAGGGCGTGCCAGGCAGCTCAGTGGTAAAGAATCCATCTGTAATGCAAGAGACACAGGTTCAGTCTCTGGGTGGAGAAGACCCTCTGGAGAAGAAAATGGCAACCCACTCCAGTATTCTTGTCTGGGAAATCCCATGGATGGAGAAGCCTGGTGGGCTACAGGCTGTGGGGCTGCAGAAGAGTCGGACACAACTTAGCGACTGAACAACAATAACAACATATTCTCTTTAAGCAGCACAACATGATACGATGGATTAGGTGGGTGATGAGCCAGATGGTATAAGGAAACTCTGGAAAATTGGGCCTTTAGAACCAGATCACTAATCAGCCATGAAGTTTTCAGCTGGATTCAGCTGGTGGGTCGCGTCAGCGTCCAACCAGATGACTAAAGCTGCTAGAGGATTTAATGGCCAAAGATCTCCCAGTAGGAGAAATGACAGAAAAATGGCTTGCCAGGAGGCCACTGCTTTGGCAGTGGCCAAACATGAGATGATGAAGACTTGGACCAAGGTGGCTCCCAGGATGAACGGAAAGGGATGGACAGAGAAGGACATCACCAAGGACAGAACATCTAACGCAGGAAAAAGAGAAGCTTCAAAGAAAGCACATATAAGAAAAGAGTGCTTAAGAGCTTTTGAAACACATTTACATGTCTTTTCCTCGACCCTTGTGAAATGAAGGTCATTCTCATTTTCCAAATGAGGACACCAAGGCTCAGATGAGGGTCCCAGTCCCACGCGGTCATACCCTTTCTAAGCTGAGTGAGTTTGGAACCCAGTTCTACCAAACCAAGCTGCCTCCCTTTCTCAGTCAATATTTATCAGTAAAGATTTATTGAAAACCTACTATGCAGCAGATGCTGTTTGGTGCACAGGGATACACCCATGGAAGAAAAAAAAGATCGTCTCTATAGTTCAGGAGTTTGCCACCTACTGGAGACTTGCAGACAGTAAACAAAGTATATACAGGATGCTACTATTTGTATGAAAGATCTGTTTGCGTGTGTGTGCCTTTGTTTGTGCAGAGAATCTCTAGAGGGACACGCATGGTCCAGTGGCTGCAGGATGGCTGAGGTGATCACCTACTGGAGACTTGCAGACAGTAAACAAAGTATATACAGGATGCTACTATTTGTATGAAAGATCTGTTTGCGTGTGTGTGCCTTTGTTTGTGCAGAGAATCTCTAGAGGGACACGCATGGTCCAGTGGCTGCAGGATGGCTGAGGGTGACGAGAGGACGTATCACTATTGGCCCTTTATGCCTTCTGTCCTCACGCCTGTCTTACTCATTTTTTCGAATTAAATGTAAAAAAATAATAATAATAACTTAATCAGGCGTGTGCTTAAGCGTATTCCAGGCAGAAGAGTTTAATGCAAGAGAACAAACAGTGTGTTGAGGGAATTGCAAGCAACATGAAGAGATCAAGAGATGGAGCTGGGAGGTCGGAGGCTGTGCAGAGGAGTCAAGGTTTCATCCCAAAGGCTCAGAGGGCTGTGGAGCATTTAAAACAGGGAGTGCCATGCTCTGAAGAGAACGGTGGAAAGCTTACTTTAACAAAGGGATGGAGAACCAGCTGAAAGGGAGAGGATAGAGGCAGGGGGGCCAGTGAGGAGGCTACAGCATCAGCCAGACCACAGTGATGAGGTCCAAACTAAGGTGGTGACAGGGGAGATCAGAGAGAAGGAGGAAGAGTCCCAAAACATTTGGAAAGTTAGACAGACAGGACTTAGTGACTGATTGGGCGAGACGGAGGGGGACCCTGCAACAGGTGCCCAGAGGCATGTTTGCACCTGTCACAGCGGGTGAAGGGAGCAGGCAGGTGCCAGGGTTTACCTCCGAGGAGGTATACCCTCGGCAGGTAGATACGACAGTCTGGGACCTAGGAGACAAATCTAGACAGATGGTGATGGGGAACGATCAAAGGGGGATAGTAGACAAAGCCACGGATGTGGAAAAGATGGTCCAGGGGAGGTGGGCAAAGTGAGGGAAGACTAGAGCCTAGAACAAAGGCCTAGAAAACCAGTTCAGAAGGAGGAAGGAGGGGCTGAAAGGAGTACAAGGAAAGGAAGAGAAGTGTCACTGTGCCCCCCACGGAGGGAGAATTTCACCAAAGACCAAAGAGCAGCAGTGTCTTATTACCACCAAGAGAGAGCAGGCAGGAAATGCTGAAAGTGTCTGCTCGGCCATGGGGTCCCTGGAGATATTCTAGAGGTGTGTGAGTGTGTGTGGACATGGGGAGCAGGGACCGAAGGACTGGTGGCCAGAGAGAAGGGAAGCGGGTCCCATGCCCCTCTTCAGGCAGGAAACAAGAGATGAGTCCTTATACCTTGTCCAAGGGTGACACTTTTCAAAAGCAGATGACACATTGGAGAAGAAGCCGACCGGGCAGGGTTCACAGATGGTATCCAAAACCCCGGTAGCTGAGGGGGAAGAGGAGGCATCGGTCATTACAGTGTAGCCCCTGTCTGGCTGTCAGGGGACCAGTGGGCAGGCAGGACCAGAATCCTGCTTCAAAGCACTTCTCCCCGCAGCACACACCTTCCCTTGCTGCAGGCAGTCCCTAAGGAGGCTTCCCCCATGGCCCTCCCGAGGCTGATGTCCACAGTGGGAGGCAGAAGGCAAAGGTTCCATTTCCAACCCACTATGGTGGAGATACGGAGAAGGCGGTGGCACCCCACTCCAGTACTCTTGCCTGGAAAATCCCATGGGTGGAGCAGCCTGGTGGGCTGCAGTCCATGGGGTCGCAAAGCGTCTGACACAACTGAGAGACTTCACTTTCACTTTTCACTTTCATGCATTGAAGAAGGAAGTGGCAACCCACTCCAGTGTTCTTGCCTGGAGAATCCCAGGGACGGTGGAGCCTGGTGGGCTGCCGTCTACAGGGTCGCACAGAGTCGGACACGACTGAAGCGACTTAGCAGCAGCAGCATGGTGGAGATATCAACGTAGGCTGGTTTCTCCGCCTCTGGGGCAGAGTGACCGCTGCCCAGCCCCTCTCCTTGGGCCCTTGCCTCCTCTCTCCTGCCTCTGGAGCTGATTCCAAGACAGGGCACTTACCGATCTGCTTGACCCCAAAGCCAGGGAGACACAAGCTGTGGGGCGTGCAACTTTCGCAGGTGTGACTGCTACAGTGTTGGCCTTCATCACATACGCAAGTGGTGTCTGTATTCAAGGTGCCCTCGCTCTGGATCCGGAGCCCTAGGTCTGTGCAGAGACAGAAAGGAAGGATGGGAACCCCTTACCAGCCTTGATCCAGGGGCCGCTGATCTTTATATTTCCAGTTCTTTTCTTTTAGACCCTCTTCCTAGCAGGGACGGCAATCAAGTTAGGTAACAACCACCCAGACTCTAACCAATCAGAACAGACCCTGGCTATGGAAGAAAAAAAAAAGCCAGGATGGCTATACTGTCAGGAATGAGCTGGACTATCAGCCTGACTCCTAAGGGCCCCTTCCCCTGCAGCCCACGCACTGGGGTTGCAGTATCTGTGCTCGTGACAGTATTTCTCTCTGTTCCAGGTGGACAGGAATTCGCCTTTACCGCAGGACTGGCATTCTGTTTTGCTGACCTCTGTGCAGTCATTCACCAGTTTCTGTCCTGGAAAACATCCGGAAATGAGGGCACTCCAGGCAACCCAATGAGTCAGACACTTAACTGAAAAGTGGTAAGGCTGAGCTTTAGGGAGGGAGCTTCCAAGAGGGCAGTCCCAGACCCTTCCAACCTTCATACTCTGGTATGGGATGCAGAAGAGATAGGAACCCTAGTTCTGGGTCAGCAGAGAGTAAGCTCAGAACATCCTGGGGCTGGGACAAGGAATCCCAGGGGTCATTTAAGACACAGGCTTATCACTGACACATGAGCTCTGCATGTGCTAGCAGGCCGAGACAGGTCCCATGAGGGGCTAGAGGGGCAGCGTCTCACCCGGCGGGCACAAATCACAGCAAAGACTGTTCACTGGGTACTGCTTCTCTCCGCAAGCAGTGGCTGGTTCTGGGTGGACCTAAAAAAGGAATTGGGTGATTTGAAGGGATCTTGAATTCTCAGATGTAGCATCCTTGGCAGACAGGTGCAAATCAGTCAGGACAAAGGTTAGAACCAAAGAGGAAGTACAAAGCAGAAAAAGAGGGCCTGTGTGTTTGTTTTTAACTAAACCGCCAACTAGTATGATGACAAAGGTACCCAGAGAATCATTCTGATATTTTACAAAGTAATTGCGCTGTTAACTCACAGTATTCATTGCACTAAACAGATCTTCCTTTTGGCTTGAGGGCTGAATCTTCCTCTCCCCAGGAGCCCAAGAGCACATGAGGACTCCAGCATCTACCCTGGAGTCCTGAAGCTGGCTGACTCCAGCTGGTCCTAGTCCAAGTGGGGGCTATATTTAGCATCTGGCCTCTTCCTTCTATTCTTTTGCTCCCCACCCTCTTCCCCTCTCCGAGCCTCGTCATGTTTTCTCTCTTCAACCTCCCATCATCTGATCATCCAACCCCTCTCTCACGAAATACAGGATGGAGCAGCTGGAAGCATAAAACCCAACTCTTTCACTTCACACATGGTGAGACTGGGGGCCAGAAAGGCTGATTCACTTGCCCAAGGTCACACAGTGATAGAATCCAAATGAGATCTCAGGTCTCAGGACTCCCTCTCTCCATCAGTGTGGGTCTCACCTGCATGACTGGCACTACATCCAGGTACCACCCATGCTATTCATCACTTCTTGTTCATTTAAATACATTTATTTTCAAGGTAAACCTCATAGCATTGCCATGAGAGCAAAACTAGTATCACTTCTCAAAAATAAAAGACAACCCTAAAAATAAATTCAGCAGAATCAAAACAATGTCATTAAACCATAGCTGATTGCTTTGCTTACTGACAGCCCTCTACCCCAGGCCTGCTCCTGATTTTTGTTTTAAAATGAGGATTAGAAGGCATTTGAGAGGTATTAACTATATTCTAGCTCCAGCAACTTCCTTCTTGAAAAAATGAAAAGGATTTTAAATAGAATTGCAAAGTGAATCTATGTTGTTAATTCTACATCCGCATAGGGTTGCAGAAGAGTTGACATGACTTAGCAACTCCACAACAGCAACCGCATGCTCTCTAAAATCATCTCACACTTTGGGAACAGCCAGTGAAAAGAACAGTTTTAAGGGTCAAACAGCTTAAAGCTCCAGTCTTGACTTTGTAACACTTAACTAATTATTTTGCCTCCCTTATCCTCAGTTTCTACAGCTCTAAAATGGGAGAAATAACGCCTGCCCCACAGATTAGGACTTCCTAGGTGCCCCCAGTGGTTAAGAACCCGCCTCCCAACACAGGAGACATGAGAGACATGGGTCTGATCCCTGGGTCAGGAAGACCCTCTGGAGGAGGGTATGGCAGCCCACTCCAGTGTTCTTGCCTGGAGAATCCCATGGACAGAGCCCTGGCGGGCTACAATCCATGGTGTCACAAAGAGTCGATGAAGCCGTTTGGAATGCACGCATGCAGATTAGGTTGTGAAGATGAGAAAGAATGGATGAATATGGCCTCGTATAGTGTCCAGAACATAGGAGGTGCTCATTAAATGGCACTTTTAATTATCATACATACATAAGTATCTGCTGGGTTGCCCAGCACCCTGGCTACCAGGATCCTACCTAATTGGTGGTTCTTATTCAGCTTGGGTGGGGGTGAGGGGTATGTGCAAATTACTTACAGAAGTGTATCTTATCCCAAGCAGGGAAGGGAACAGCAAAGGTTACTGCTCCCACCATCACATCACAACACACCATTCCGTGAACATTCTCCCCACAAGCCCAAGGACCTTCCCCCCACACTCCCAGAGCAATGAAAGTCCTCTATGCCATTTTCAAACATATGAGAAATATAGCCCCTCCTCTGAAAATGTGTCAAATCCCCAGTTCCCACTTCACAGTTTCAACCCTTCTGACATGCGGTAGCTCGGGACCAAGGCTTGAAAACTCTCACCATCTGAGAGGCTGGCTCAGAAATCAGACAGATGTACATTTATTGGCAGGTTCCACCTAGCTAAGTGGATTGGGGCAAGCCATTTTCTCTCTCTGAGCCTCAGTTTGCTCATCTGTATAATGGGGGAGTTGGAAGAAATCAGACCAAGAATGCATGTAAAGTATTTTGCTCAGAGCCTGACACACAGGAAGCTCTCAGTAAACAGCCTCAGATGTTGTCACACCCTAGTCTCCACCTGGAGCTAAAATTGGGACTTTGCTCTTGAGAAGCCCAGACCACCTTTCACCCTATCCCCACTGGCTTTTTCTCCACTTCTCCTCCAAGAGCCCCCTTCCTGCCTCCTTTCTCCCTAAGAGCCATTGCTTACAGTGAAAATGAAAGCGCTGGGGCGAGAGTAGCTTCCCCACAGCATCTCTCCCCTGGCTGCTGACCCCCTACTTCATGGGTCATTCCTGCCCTGCCTTCATGCCAGAAAGTACAGCCCTTGAAAGTTAGGGGGAGACCAGAGGGGTGGGATGACAGTGTCAGGTACTTGGGGGATTCCCAGCCTCCAGAATGAGGAACTACAAAAATACATTTAAACTAGAAGCGAGTCAAGTGTGGAACTCTGAAAATCCCGGAGATACGCTTGGTTGGGCGTATCTGAGCCCTTCTGACACCTGGAGAAACCCCCGCTGGTCTCCCAGCCCTTTCATGGTCCCATGAACTGTTCAGTTCCCCCGAGAGTCCCCTATGTCATCTTAAATTCAGGAGGCAGGGTCACAGCCTTGGGCATTTCTCCTATGTTGAAGGTAGGGGAAGATCACCAGGATTTGGTTCTGGAGTGGGAACGTTAAAAGCTCCTTGCCTTCTCAGAGAAGCACCTGGGCCACTGCCCTCATCCCTTGCTCCCGCAAGATGTCCTGGAAGAAGGCCACCCCAGCTGGCAAGGAGGTGATAACCACTCACAGAGGCTGGCATCTATCCACAATGGGAAAGAGACAGGAAACCAGCCAGACCCGCTCCTTCCCTTGGCTGGCCTCCCTTCTCACTTCTGAAACCCCTCACCGTCTCTAGGGGGCCAGCCTTCGAGGCAGACCCAGACTCCAGTTTTTTGACCAGATAAAGTCTTAAAGCTGCCGAAACCCTCAACCTCATCTGCGCTGCCTAGGCGTTTCCTGCGGCGACCCCATTAGGCGCCCTCTGTGGGCCACCTGGGACCCCCACCCCTGCCTGGGAGGAGAGAGAAACAGCCATCTCATTCAGCCATGACCCCGGTACCCTACCCAGCTTCCACACCCCCACCCCAAAATCAGCTCAGAAGGTCCCCTGCCCGAAGTATCGCTTCTTTTCCCATTCCCTACTCTCTAATCTCAAATTCCCGCCTCTGGTCGGAACGGAATTTTAACTTACGGCGGTCAGAAAGAAGCCCCAGCAGAGACACTGCAGTGGCAAACGAACCATGGCGAGGTGAGAAACGGCGGCCGGAGGAGAGCGCGCCGGGACTTAGGCGCTTCCAGTTCCCCCGTCCTGGCCCGGGGGCCCGCCCAGGAAAGAGCGGGGTCTTCGGGGACCAATCGCAGCCAGCCTCGCTGGCGGAGGGGCGGAGCTCCCGGAGACACACCTCCCGGGGAATTTCCCCCAGGACATTCCCGGGGAGCCTAATTCCCCAAGGAGTTTAGGGACGCGCTTTGGGGAAGGAAGCGGGGAGAAGGAGGGGAAGCGTGGTTCCAAGGAGAGCTCTTCATGGGAACACCCCCCCCTTCCCCGCGCCCCCTAGGACTACAAAGGCCGAGCAGGAGGGAGGCAGCCGCTTTCTGGGGATGGGGATGAGGAGTTGGGAGAGAGGCGAAGGGAGTGGAGAGAGATCATTATGGGTATTAAGACTCCCCCACCCCACCCGGTTCTTCCCCGCCGCCTACGGCAATCCCGGCGGAACCGAAAGTGTCGAACGCCGCGGATGGAGAGGCCTAAGGAAGTTCCCAGAAAACGGGAAGGCCACGGCTGGGTAGTGGAAGGTTTGCGAGAGGTGGGGGGGCTTTCAAGGAAAAGAGTTTCCCAACTTAAAGTTTCGCTCTCTTTCAAAGGAAATTCCCTCGCGTGGGCGCCGCGTCCCAGCCCGCCCCCTCCCTCATCCCACCCATCCATCCGTCCATCCACCCATCCATCCGTGCGTTCAGTCCCCACCAGACTCTATTCCTTTCCAGTTCCTTTCCTTTCCGCCACCTGAAAACAGGCACTTAGACTAGACCACTCTTTCTTGGGATCGCAGGACCCCTTGAGAATCTTAAGAGACTGGAGACCCCCTAGTTCTGCAGAAGCACACGTCCTTGTAGCGATTATTTCCCCAGGTCAGACCCTCCAAGCCTTTCTTGAACCAGTATTATCACTCTGCTGTGCAGCAGGGAACACCTGGGTTCTGGCCTACGCTCTGCTTCTGATGGGCTGGGTGTCCTTGAGCCTTGATGTGCTTCAATAAAACCTAAGGAGCTTGAACTAGAGGGTGTTTGCGGTGATGACTTTCCAAGCTCTGAGTTTCTGGGCAGGGTCAAAAGGCCAAACTGCACAGATCAGAGAGGAAGGGAGAGGGCTGCTAACCCCATTCTCCTGGCTTCTGCTGGCAAAGGGCACATTTGCAGACCTGTAGATTCTACCTTTAGAATCCATCCCACTCTTCTATCCCCTCTGCCACTGCTTTAATTCAGAAGCTCAGCATCTTTCACCTGCGCTGTCACAACAGCCTCACTCATTCAGTTAAGTATTTGTTGAGTCTCTGTTATGTTCCAGGTAACTCTGAGCCCCCCCCCCCACTCATTGTGCACATTGTTGCAATTCTGTTTGTAGGATCTGGTCTGATGGGGGCACTTCACTGCTTAAAAACCTTTTTGCCCTGCCCTATACCCTTGGCATCCGGTCCCATCACTTCATGGGAAATAGATGGGGAAACAGTGGAAACAGTGTCAGACTTTATTTTGTGGGGCTCCAAAATCACTGCAGATGGAGACTGCAGCCATGAAATTAAAAGACGCTTACTCCATGAAAGGAAAGGTATGACCAACCTAGATAGCATATTCAAAAGCAGAGACATTACTTTGCCGACTAAGGTCCATGTAGTCAAGGCTATGGTTTTTCCTGTGGTCATATATGGATGTGAGAGTTGGACTAGAAAGAAAGCTGAGCACCGAAGAATTGATGCATTTGAACTGTGGTGTTGGAGAAGACTCTTGAGAGTCTCTTGGACTGCAAGGAGATCCAACCAGTCCATCATGAAGGAGATCAGTCCTGAGATTTCTTTGGAAGGAATGATGCTAAAGCTGAAACTCCAATACTTTGGCCACCTCATGAGAAGAGTTGACTCACTGGAAAAGACTCTGATGCTGGGAGGGATTGGGGGCAGGAGGAGAAGGGGACAACAGAGGATGAGATGGCTGGATGGCATCACGGACTCGATGGGCGTGAGTCTGAGTGAACTCTGGAAGTTGGTGATGAACAGGGAGGCCTGAAGTGCTGCGATTCATGAGTTCACAAAGAGTCGGACACGACTCAGCGACTGAACTGAGCTGAACTGATACCCTTGGAAGGAAAGTTGTGACCAACCTAGATAGCATATTAAAAAGCAGAGACTACTTTGCCAACAAAGGTCCATCTAGTCAAGGCTATGGTTTTTCCAGTGGTCATGTATGGATGTGAGAGTTGGACTGTGAAGAAAGCTGAGCGCCAAAGAATCAATGCTTTTGGACTGTGGTGTTGGAGAAGACTCTTGAAAGTCCCTTGGACTGCAAGGAGATCCAACCAGTCCGTCATGAAGGAGATCAGTCCTGGGTGTTCACTGGAAGGACTGATGCTGAAGCTGAAACTCCAATACTTTGGCCACCTCATGCGAAGAGGTGACTCATTGGAAAAGACCCTGATGCTGAGAGGGATTAGGGGCAGGAGGAGAAGGGTTCGACAGAGGATGAGATGCCTGGATGGCATCACTGACTCAATGGACATGAGTTTGAGTGAACTCTGGAAGTTGGTGATAGACAGGGAGGCCTGGCGTGCTGCAATTCATGGGGTTGCAAAGAGTCAGACACGACTGAACGACTGAACTGAACTGTACCGAGACCCTATTGTTCAGTCACTGAGTCTTGTCCAACTCTCTGCAACCCCATGGACTGCAGCACACCAGGTTCCTCTGTCCTCCACTATCTTCCAGAGTTTGCTCAAATTCATGTCCATTAAGTCGGTGATGCTATCTGATCATCTCATCCTCTGTCACCCCTTCTCCTTTTGCACTCAATCTTTCCCAAATCAGAGTCTTTTCCAGAGTCGGCTTTTCACATCAGGTGGCCAAAGTATTGGAGCTTCAGCTTCAGCATCAGTCCTTCCAGTATATGTTCAGGATTGATTTCATTTAGTATTGACTGGTTTGATCTCCTTCCTAAACAGGGGACTCTCATCTGAGGATGGTCCAAAAAACTCTTTCTTCTGGCGCAGCTGAGTCTGCACTCAGCCCCAGCCTCTGTTCCCACACTCACACCCTGCCATGCCCTACCATGCCTGCTGGCTTCAAGCATCCTCACCTTTTCCTCACTTTCAAAGGCACGGTTGTTTCCTTCTTCTGTCTTGCTGTTTTCTTCTTTCCTTCTCCTTCCTCTAATGAATTTAAATTTTACCTTCTCTTTAGATAAACCTCCTCTTAACTCCCCGAGACAGAAGTAGATGCTGCACCTCACCTTTGCCCGTGCTCCCATGTTCCCACAGCATTAACATGCTGGATTCTCCCCCCATATGCCTGGCCCCATTTGATGATGAGCTCACTGAGGGCAGGACTGAATCTGTCCCAGTCCTGGGCACCAACACATTTGCTGAATGAATAAATAAGTGAGTAGGTTTGATAACTTCTTATTCTAAGCACAGTCTCCATCAGTAAGGAGGTATAAAGCTGGTAGTTTCAACACAGACCTCAAGTTGATACCCGTAGTCCCAGAACACTTGAAATCAGAGACCAGGGAATTTCATGAAAGTCACACAAGCATGCCTGGAATAAAGACAACATTAAAATATCTTTTCCCTTTTTAACCCACATTGGAAAACACAAGCACCATTTTCATTCCTCGGGGGGCGGTGGAGGGGGGCGTTACTATAATAACTTAAGCCATTACTTATTCTTTATTTGCTTGATTCTAAAATTGGGCCCTTCACAAAACTGCCTTGGGAAGCAAGTACACAGAATTAAACATTAATTATATTATATAAAACATATCATAGCAGCAATTAAAGCAGCTTAAATTAATGTGTAAAAGAATAAATAGTAGCCTCCGGGTGGCCCCATGGGGCGAAGACCAGATGAGAAAAGGGAAGATATTTTAGTATATGCATATCCCGAGGAGACATGGGCTGGCAGGCATGGGCCCAGAGAAGGCATCGAATCTTCTTGGGCTTAGAAGAGTGTGCTGGCGGAGGAAAGAGAAAAGATGACTTTTGGGGAGGGTGACAATGTTTCAGAGTCCCTCTGAAGGGTGAAACCATGAAGCGTTCAGTGGTGGGAGTAGGGCAAAAGATATTCCAAAGAGCAGGAAGCGAGGATTTTGGAATCACAGAAGAAATGGCCTTTGTAGGGAGGTGTGGGCAGTGGGGGGGCAGTCCCAGGGCCAGATAAGTAGATGAGAAGCGGGCCTGAAGGTCAAGTCTGCGGCACTGCTGGAATCTGGCTGCTAGGTGGTTCTAAAATACAACCCCGATTGTGCGCCTCCCAGATGTGAAGCAACCCCACAGATCTCTCCCTCCTACAAGCCCACGGGGCCTCAAGGCCTGCATCTCTAACTGTCCTCCCTGCCTTCAGCTTTCCGTGCCAGACTGTGCTGTCATTGCTGCAGGGAGAGCCCTTTCCCACTGTCCTTTCACTGAACCAGCTCTTTCTGTTTTTAAAAAGTATTTATTTGACTGCGTGGGGTCTTAGTTGTGGCATGCAGGATCTTCGTTGCATCATGCAGATTCTTTTGTTGTGGCACAGAGATTCTGCTTGTGACCCTTGGGCCCTGGAGCTTGCAAGTTTCAGCAGCTGTGGCTCCTCTGTCCATGGGATTGTCCCGGGAAGAATACTGGAGTGGGTTGCCATTTCTTATCCTTAAGTCTCCTTAAAGAATGTAAGATTTTTAAAACTTATATATATATAATATATATAATTATAGATTTAAAATATATAATTATATATAATTAATATGTATATTATATGTTAATATAATATACATATTATATGTAATTTCATTGTTTATTTTTTATATTTTTGGCCTCACTGGGTCTCCATCGCAGGGTGCAGGCTTCCTCTAGTTGTAGCATGCAGACTCAGTTGCTTCGTGGCACGTGGGAGTTTATTCTCTGAGCAGGGATCAAACTCACATCCCCTGCATTGCAAGGTGGATTCTTAACCACTGGGCTACCAGGGAAGTCCCCAGACCAGTTTTCTGATCCTTCAAGGCTCAACTCAGGCGCCCCTTCTCTGGAAAGCCCTCTCCATCAGCCAGCCTGGGATACGCACCCCTAGCTCCCCATGCCCGCTCAGAACCCTGGCGCTGCTTGCCTAGGTAAGACTCCAGCTCTACCACACCGTATTTCAATTATTCTGTTTACTCACAGAACCAGTGTATTGAGGCGACTCAGCTCAGTGGGATATAACAATGAAGCTTTTCCCCCTAATCTCTGCCTTCAGCCCTGCTGTGTTGAATCTCCATTTTCCATTCCTTAATGACATCTTGGGCAGATTGCGTTACTTGCGGATCACTTTCTGTTGTTAAGCTTCCATCCTTGAAAGCTTTATTCTCAAACTCAATTTAAATCTCATTTGATCTTCTCCTTTACTTATTCAAGGATTGACTTGAGCCAGGACCCCACTTGTTTGGATAAAAAGTGGAAGTGGGTGTATGGCCTGACTGGGAGACATACCCTGGTACCATCTCCTTGTTGAAATTGGGAGGAGGGAGCAGGAACAACCTTCTGTAACATGGCCCTCTGCCCGTGGCCTGACGCTGCTCCCCTGGCTAACCCAGGGAGGCAAGTTTTCATCCATGGAGCATGTGAGCTTCTTAGGATCTTTCTCACTACCAGGTTCTCTGACAAGGGGCATCTTGCTCAGACTTGAGCTCTCCTAACTTGTCTCACCACCAGCAGGGCCCGCAAAAGGTGTGGGGGGTGGGAACTATCTTCTGCTATAGACACTACATTCCTCAATAATACCGGAGAACTCCTCCCTCCCCAGGATTATTATATGGGCGAGGAAAAGGAAAGCAAGGGATTGGCTAAGGGATTCGGGACTGTTTCTGCCCCACTAGTAAACCTTGGAGAGAAAGTGCTGCCTCCAGTTTGGAATGCAGGTTACAGAGCGTGGGCCGGTGGCTTTACCAGCTTCTAAGTAACGGGGAATTCTCACTCAATGACCTTTGGATTGGGCCCTCACTCATACCTGACTTGATTCCTGGAGAAGAGGATTTTTATAGCCCGAGGCCCACAAGGAGCCCGGGACATGCTGGATGCTAAACACCTGTTGAATGAATGTGGGACCATGAAATGAGACTGGAAGGTTGCATTGGAATCCACCTGCTCATCCCCACACTGTCCAAAGTTTAACTGCCCGTCTCCTCCAGACGACCAGACTCCCCAGCTGGGATTTCCAGGCCCAGCCGGGGACAAAAATCTTCCCCCCTCAGTTCGGCAGAACAGGCTGGGAATTTATCAAAGAGAACTAAGAAACTCAGGAAAGAACCCAATCATAAATTAAGGAAACCTAAGAGCTAGCAAGTGAAAGTGAAGTTGCTCAGTCGTGTCCGACTCTTTGTGACCCTGTGGACTGTAGCCCACCAGGCTCCTTCGTCCATGGGATTCTCCAGGCAAGAATACTGGAGTAGATTGCCACTTACTTCTCCAGGGGATCTTCCCAAGCCAGGGATCAAACCAGGGTCTCCCACATTGGAGGCAGACACTTTAACTTCTGAGCCACCAGGGAAGCCTGGTAATGGAAAGAAGAAGGCAATGGCACCCTACTCCAGTACTCTTGCCTGGAAAATCCCATGGACGGAGGAGCCTGATAGGCTACAGTCCATGGGGTTGCAAAGAGTCAGACACACTGAGCGACTTCACTTTCACTTTCAAGAGCTTGCAAAAGTAACAGGTGAGCTGACAAAGAAGTTCTTTATTATTATTATTTTTCTTAATTGGAGGATGATTGCTTCACAATGTTGTGTTGCTTTCTGCCAATCAACGACATGAATCAGCCATAAGTATAGGTATGTCCCCCCCCCCCCCCCCACCAA
>SJYC01010777.1:0-34635 GCA_006408675.1 Madoqua kirkii | reverse complement strand
ACTTCATGTCTGGCCCACAGACTTCTCAGACTCTGAGATCTGGAATAAGACATGACTTTGGTTGAAGGAGGGGTTTCCCTTGTAGCTCAGTCAGTAAAGAATTTGCCTGCAGTGCAGGAGACCCCGGTTCTATCCCTGGGTTGGGAAGATCCCTTGGAGAAGGAAATGGCAACCCATTCCAGTATCCTTGCCTGGAAAATCTCATGGAGAGAGGAGCCTGGTGGGTTGCAGTCCATGGGGTCGCACATGACTGAGCGACTAACACTTACTTACTTAGGTTGGAGGAAGGGGTCTGAATTTCTTACCATGGCCTTGAGATCCTGCGTTATCTGGCTTCCGCTCACCTCTCCCCCCTCTGGCCTACTTGCTTGCTACACTGCAGCCAGCAAGGCCTCTCGGCTCCCCGCTCAATAGTCTTTATGTTGCTCTCTCTACCTCAAACGCTTGTCCTTCACTCTTCCTCTGCTATCTCACTATTGGGCTTTCCCAGTAAATGGCATCTCCTCAGAGAGGCCTTCCCTGATCACCTTATCTAAAATGAGTTCCTCTGCTACCAAAGGTATTAACTCTTTACTCTATGCCTTCCCTGGTGGCTCAGAGGTTAAAGCGTCTGCCTCCAATGCAGGAAACCTGGGTTCAGTCCCTAGGTCAGGAAGATCCCCTGGAGAAGGAAATGGCAACTCACTCCAGTATTCTTGCCTGGAGAATCCCATGGACAGAGGAGCCTGGTAGACTACAGTCCATGGGGTCGCAAAGAGTTGGACATGACTGAGCGACTTCACCTTCACCTTCACCTTTTGTCATCCATGTTGAAAATCAGCTCAGATGTCTAACTGTACCTCCAGGCTTTCCCTGTGAAAATTTTCTGGCAGACTGTTAATCACTCAGTTCAGTTTAGCAGCTCAGTCATGTCCAACTCTTTGCGACCCCATGAATCGCAGCACGCCAGGCCTCCCTGTTCATCACCAACTCCCGGGGTTCACTCAGACTCACGCCCATCGAGTCCATAATGCCATCCAGCCATCTCATCCTTGGTCGTCCCCTTCTCCTCCTGCCCCCAATCCCTCCCAGCATCAGAGTCTTTTCCAATGAGTCAACTCTTCGCATGAGGTGGCCAAAGTACTGGAGTTTCAGCTTTAGCATCATTCCTTCCAAAGAAATCTCAGGGTTGATCTCCTTTAGAATGGACTGGTTGGATCTCCTTGTAGTCCAAGGGACTCTCAAAAGTCTTCTCAAACACCACAGTTCAAAAGCATCAATTCTTCAGCGCTCAGCCTTCTTCATAGTCCAACTCTCACATCCATACATGACCACAGGAAAAACCATAGCCTTGACTACATGGACCTTAGTCAACAAAGTAATGTCTCTGCTTTTGAATATGCTATCTAGGTTGGTGATAACTTTTCTTCCAAGGAGTAAGCATCTTTTAATTTCATGGCTGCAGTCACCATCTGCAGTGATTTTGGAGCCCAAAAAGATAAAGTCTGACACTGTTTCCACTGTTTCCCCATCTATTTCCCATGAAGTGATGGGACCGGATGCCATGATCTTTGTTTTCTGAATGTTGAGCTTTAAGCCAACTTTTTCACTCTCCTCTTTCACTTTCATCGAAAGGCTTCTTAGCTCTTTTTCACTTTCTGCCATAAGGGTGGTGTCATCTGCATATCTGAGGTTATTGATATTTCTCCCAGCAATCTTGATTCCAGCTTGTGTTTCTTCCAGCCCAGCGTTTCTCATGATGTACTCTGCATAGAAGTTAAATAAGCAGGGTGACAGTATACAGCCTTGATGTACTCCTTTTGCTATTTGGAACCAGTCTGTTGTTCCATGTCCAGTTCTAATTGTTGCTTCCTGACCTGCATACAGATTTCTCAAGAGGCAGGTTAGGTGGTCTTGTATTCCCATCTCTTTCAGAATTTTCCACAGTTTATTGTGATCCATGGTTTCAGATTTTACAATGTAAAAATATCTAATGCCAAGCTCAGCTATCCATTCGTTTCTTAGAGACAGCATTCAATCCAGTCTCCTATGTAGCATCTTGTTTGCACCTCACTCACATGCCCTCCATGTACATGTTCCTGTTCCCTACTTCAAGCACCTGTGGCCTCTGTCTGGGGGACCTTGGATGGTTACAAGAGCTTGTTGAGGCATTGAGGATGTCTGGACAGAAGTGCCAGAGTCAGTGCCCTTAGGAACAACCATCTACAATGACAAGGATTTGATGGGTGAGTATCCTAACCCCCTCATCCCTTTGTCGTTTTCAGTTATTCAGTTGTGTCCAACTCTTTGCAACCCCATGGGTTTGACTGCAGCACACCAAGCTTCCTTGTCCTTCACTATCTCTCAGAGTTCGCTCAAATTCATGTTCATTGAGTCAATGATGCCATCCAACCATCTCATTCTCTGTTGCCCACTTCTTCTCCTGCCTGCAATCTTTCCCAGTATCAGGGTCTTTTCCAATGAGTTGGCTCTTCAGATCAGTTGGTCAAAGTATTAGAGCTTCAGCTTCAGTAGTCCTTCCAATGAGTATTCAGGGCTGATTTCCTTCAGGATTGACTGACTGGTTTGATCTCCTTGCAGTCCTCATCCCCTAGGCAGGATAACTCGAAGCATGTGTTCCAGACTCTCTCCCCATCAAAATTAAGCTCCACTGCCCACAGGGTAGGCCTTGTCCTTAACCAAACCAGTAATGGCTTCCTTCCCCTCCTGTTTCACTTCTCCCACACCCCTATCTGCACTTCCTGGGGCCACCTCCTAAATAAACTAGTTGCACTTAAGTCCTAGTCCCAGTTTCTGTTGTGGGGAGAATCCAACTAAAGCATTTTCATTTGTGTAGGAAGAACCGAGCAGCAGGAAGTGGGGTAGCTAGGTGGGCAGGAAGGTGGCTTCTGAAGTCAGAGGCCTGAGCCCAAAGCCAGGTTCTGCTCCTGACCATGTGGCCCTGAGCACTTTCTTAACTTCTGGTTTCTCCTCTGTTAACATAGGCCTAAAATAAGAGGAAGGAGATATATATATATGTATACACATATAGCTGATTCACTCTATTGTATAGCAGAAACTAACACGATATTATAAAGCAACTGTATCCCAATTAAAAAAACTGGCCTAATAGCTCACATGATTATCATAAGAATCAATTATGTGATTTTCCTATAATATCCACTAAAATATTTATATTAATCATTAAATCAGAAAACTGAGTCCCAGAGAGTATATGTGCTAGATCACACAGGAGCCTGGCACTCTCACATCCCACTTCAGAAGGTTTTGCTCTTGTCTTCCCATGGGCTGAGGATGAAACAGTCACAGGCTCCACTTGTCCTAGACTTTGAATTCTCCTAGGTGGAACTGGATGTTTATTGGTGCTGTCCAATAGCGCTTTCCAGAGAAACATTCTGCATCTACACCATCCAATAATGTAGCCACAGAGTACATGTGCCTATTAAACCCTTGGAAGATGGTAAGTGCAACCAAGGAAGCAGATTTTTAATTTACTGCTAATAAACATAAAGCGCTTGCTATGTCACTTCAGTCATGTCTGACTCTTTGCAACTCTCTGGATCTGCCAAGCTCTTCTGTCCATGGGATTCTCCAGGCAGGAATACTGGAGTGGGTTGCCATTTCCTTCTCCAGGGGATCTTCCGGATCCAGGGATCAAACCTAGGTCTCCTGTATCTCCTGCATTGGCAGAAGGGTTCTTTACCATGAGCACCAGCTGGAAAGCCCATGTATCGCTAGTGGTTACAGTTAAATTAGACAGCTTGGGTCTAGAGGATAGGGGTTGGGTGATGGTGGGAAGAATCACTTCATTTTTTTCTTCTTTCCTTATTTCCTCTTCCCTCCTGTCACCTTTCCTAGCCCCCGCGACCCAACCCCCTCTTCACAGCATTCTCCGCCTTTCTCTCCTTTATGCTATGTTCTTCGGAAGGAAGCGTTGGGGATTGTGACAGCCGTTGTATTTTCATACACCCTGCAAGGTGAAACAGACTCCTTTGTGATCCCCGTGTTGAAAGACAGGACGAATACCCACTATAAATAAAGCTGAATAAAGATCCTTTTCTAGATGGCTTCCATTGTTCCCTGTTCGCTTGCAGTATTCATGCTGAGATAATTTCCAGCTTCTCAGAAACTCAATAGTTATAAAACATACCATTACCTCATTTTCATTTCATTAGATTTACAGGTCACAAGACTACTTTGATCTTTACCAAGTTCATCATTAATGGTTTCAAAATAATGGTTCTTTCTGTTTCAGCATGAGCCCAATACAGAACTTCCTACTGGTGTATCTTTTTATCTCCTGCTTCCTACTTTTACTGTCTAGACAATAGCAGCTAATGGAGTCTCTCAGATGCCAGTGTGTATTTCACACTCACGAAGAGGTTCCCACAGAACTCTGTGACCCCATAGCAAAAACAGGAAAAGTGATTTCTTTCCAAACCATCTAATCCTGGTGGATGGCCTGTAAAGGTCTGCCTGAGTCATATATCTGATATCATCTGATGTATGATATCTGATATCTAATGCCATCAGCTCCTCAAGGCTACAGCTTCACTTCCAGTAATTCTGCTGGACCCAGTGGGACACACACAGGCTTGGGCACCTGACAAATATGGGTTTGAATCCTGACTCTGTTGTTTAGCTGTGAGAAAAAATAACTTGTCCGCTTTGAGTCCCAGTTTCCTCATCTGTAAAATGGAGGAATAGGATACTTATTAATACTTTGCAGGGTACTAGAAAGACTAAGAGGATTTACATAGGAAGTGGGATATTGAAGTCACTAAAAGCACGGATTTCCTTTCTAGTATACTGTCCTATGACCTTGGGTAATTTACCTACCTCTTTGAGCCTCAATTTTCTCATCTATAAAATGGGAATAGTAATGCCAGTGTTGCAAGGATTAAATAACAATATGTATAAAGTTCTCAGACAACCTCTTAGTATACCCAGAGGGGAGCTTCTCATCTCCTTCTTCCCGACCCAGGGATTAAACCCAGGTCTCTTGCATTGCAGGCACATTCTTCACCCTGAGCCACAAGGGAAGCTCAAGTCAGCGACCACACATTTTTTCTAATTGAAGTAAAATTGATGTACATGTGACAGGTGTACAACATAGTGATTCACAATTTTAAAGGTTATACTTCATGTATTCTTTTAAAATTTGTTGGCTGTATTCCCTGTGAAGTACAGTATGTCCTTGTGGTTTATCTTACGGGTAATAGTCTATTAACCCCTTACCCTTATCTTGCCCCTCCCCACTGGTAACTACTTGTTTGTATCTGAGAATCTGCTTCTTTCCTGTTGTTTTCACTTGCTTGTTGTATCTTTTAGAGCCCACATATAAGTGGATCATAACATTTGTCTTTCTCTGACTTCTTTCACATGTTGCTGCAAATGGCAAGATTGCTTTTTTTTAATGGTGGAGTACTACTCCATTGTGTATATAAGCCACATCCTCTTTATCCATTCATCTGATGAGCAATTAGGTTGCTTCCATACCTTGGCTGTTGTAAATAATGCTGCTATGAACACTGAGGAGTGTGTGCCTTTTTAAATTAGTGGTGGGCTTTTTGGTGGTAGATATATATCCAGGAGTGGAAATGCTGAAACATAAGGTAGTTCTATTTTTAGGGTTTGGGGGTTGTTTTTTTTTCAATGCTGTACCACTTGGTTTGTGTTCCCCAACCAGAGGTTAAACCCAGGCCCTCAGCAGTGAGAGGATGGAATCCTGACCACTGGACTGCCATGGAATTTCCAGTTTTTAGTTTTTTGAGAAACCTGCCTACTTTTTCCTGCAGTGGATGCACCAGTTTACATTCCCGTCAAAAGCATATGAGAGTTCTCTTTTCTCCCCAGCCTTGCCGACATCTGTTGCTTGTGTTCTGATGAGAGGCATTCTGACAAGTGTGAGGTGAGAGCTTGTGGTTCTGATTTGCACTTTCTTGGTGATTAGTGATGGTAAGCATCTTCTCGTGTGTCTGTTGGCTATCGCATTTCTTCTCTGGAAAAATGTCTATTCAGGTCTTCCACCCATTTTTTAATCAGGTTGTTTGGTCTTTTAATGGTGAGTTGTATGAGCTGTTTATATATTTTGGATATTAACCCCTTATTGGTCATATCATTTGTAAATATTTTCTCACATTCAGTAGGTTGTCTTTTCATTTTGTGGGTGATTTCCTTTGCTGTACAAAAACTTTCTAGTTTAATTAGGCCTCATTTATTTTTGCTTTTATTTCCTTTGCTTTAGGAGATATATTAAATATTACTACTATTTGTGTCATAGAGTGATTGAATACTGTTTTTAGAACAGGATTCTTAAGGTTTGTTTTTTTTTTGTATAACATTATGGACTTATCTGACCATTTGGAGAGGACTATGGACCCTTCTCAGGAAATGTTTTTAAATGCATAAAATATGATAGATAAGGTTCAAAGAAAACTGATTATATTGAAATACAGTCATCAAAATATTAGAAATACAAAGGTGTGATATAGCACTGAATATGCTTCTTAATTAATGGTTTAAATAATAAGATCTGTGGCAAGCCTAAAATTTACATTAATTTCAAAATAATGATGAGCATAAACAACAATTCAAGACCTCCCTCACAACTGTAATGTGACTTGAAATATCTGTGCTCTCTGTTGGAGACAACATAGCAAGCTCTGCTAACATTATTGTTTGTTGACTACATTCCTAATTGAAAGAAAAGTTTAATTTCAGTAAGAGGTAAATGAAAATAAGGAAGTAGGTTTTTCCCAGTTTGTGAACCTCAGTCAAGAGCCCTTGCTTTATATTTAGTACCCCCTTTATCCTCAGCTGTGAGATTAGGTGCTAACTCCCAAACTTTCCCTCATATTCCATTGCACAGCCTCTGATTGGAAAGGTAATTTTAAGACAGAAAAGCACAGTTCTATAAGAGTGCAAGGACCTCCCTGGTGGTACAGTGGCTAAGACTCCATGCTCCCAAAGCAAGGGACCCAGGTTCCATCCCTGGTCAGGGAACCAGATTCCACAAGCCACAACTAAAAGATCCTGTGTGCCACAACTAAGACCCAGTGTAGTCACATAAATAAATAAATAATTTTTTTTTAAAGAGTGTGCCATAGGCTGGCAAGCTACTACCAGCTAATTGATGCTTTTTGGCAGGCACTGTTCTAGGTGTTTTAGATATTTTAACTCAGCAACATTCAAAATAATCTTTTGAAATAGGTCTTTTTACTATCTCTGTTTTACAAAGGAGGAAACTGAGGCACAGAGAGGTTAGGTATCATGTCCAAGGTCACACAGCTAGTAAATGGCAGAGCCAGGATTTGGAGCCAAGTAGTCTGAATCCATAGTCTGTTCTCCTATCAGTTCAGTTCAGTTGCTCAGTTGTGTCTGACTCTTTATAACCCCATGGACTGCAGCACGCCAGGCTTCCCTGTCCATCACCAACTCCTGGAGCTTACTCAGACTCATGTCCATTGAGTCAGTGATGCCATCCAACCATCTCATCCTCCATCATTCCTTTCTCCTCCCTCCTTTAATCTTTCCCAGCATCAGGATATTTTCCAGTAAGTCAGTTCTTCACATTAGGTGGCCAAAATATTAGAGTTTCAGCTTCAGCATCAGTCCTTCCAATGAATATTCAGGACTGATTTCCTTTAGGGTTGACTGGTTGGATCTCCATGCAGTCCAGGGGACTCTGAAGAGTCTCCTCCAATACCACAGTTCAAAAGCATCGATTCTTTGGTGCTCAGCTTTCTTTATCGTCCAGCTCTCACAGCCATACGTGACTACTGGAAAAACCATAGCTTGACTAGATGGACCCTTGTTGGCAAAGTAATGTCTCTGCTTTTTAATATGCTGTCTCAGTTGGTCGTAGCTTTACTTCCAAGGAGTAAATTTGAATTTCATGGTTGCAGTCACCATCTGCAGTGATTTTGGAGCCCCGCTCCCCTCCCCAAATAAAGTCTCTATTCTAAATGGGAAAGGGGAATGAGATTTAAATTAAAGCCCTTAGGATGAGTAGCAGTTAAAGAGGTGGCAGAGAAGGAAGTGGGGTGGGGGACAGGGGGATGAAGGTGTAGGAAACGGCCTGGGAGAGGGCATGGCCCAACTCTCAATGCCTCCCTCCCTGCCTCCCTCAGAACATCTTATTGAGTAAGGATTCCCACCAAGACTAGCTCAGAGGAATGAAGAACTTCTGGGCCTTTATTACACCATGTGGATCCTTTGAAATCCGGAAATAAGAGATATTAATTCTTTTGCCTGGAAAAATGCATTTATTCACATAATATTGTAGAGGTTCTAGTCAAAAGAAAATTACTGGCCGAGAAGGACACATCGTCACTTCTGCATATTCCTGCCAAAAATGTTTGACCTGAGTCTAACAATGAAGAAACATCAGAAACCTTGGATGAGGGATGGTCCTTAAAATAAACGGCCTGAACTCTTAAAAAATGTCAAGGTCAGGAAAGACAAAGTAAGACTGAAGAAATGTTGCAGATTAAAGGAGATGGAAGAGATCTGAAAACAAAAAGGCAACATAAAATCCTAGACTGGTTTCTGGATCAGAAAAAAAATCTGTTTTGTTTCATTTGCTCTAACTGGCATTAGGGGGACAGCTAGTGAAATTCAAATAATAGGTTGATAATGCAAAGATAACATAGAGATACTAATACTTTAATCTAGCATAGTAGATTCAATAATACAGAAAAACAGTTACAAATTGAACAAGGTAAAATGCTTGACATTTGGGGAATCTGGGTGAAGAACATTCAGGAATTCTTTGTACTACTTTTGCAACTCTAATGTGCATCCAAAGTTATTTGAAGATTCTCAAAATATTTCTAACTATTGTGAAGTCTAGAGCCAGAGGGTTTCATGATGCAGTAAATGAGGACCGCACTTAATCTGCAGCTTGTCTGAGCTCTGCACATCCTCTTTGTCTACAAAAGGCTGAGAAGTGCTCTCATGAGACAATTAGCAGAACAGGGTGGCAAGAGATTCATCAGCTGCGGAGTACCGTGCAGCCTGGGAGTCAAAAACCCAAGTCACTCACCTCTGATGCTCTGTGACCTTAGGCGAGTCGTATAAGCTCTCCGTGCACTGACTGATTCACCTATGAAACTGACGCACTGATAGTGTTTACCAAGGAAAACATCCACATGACATCACGAGAGGGAAGGAATCCTTAAGCAAGACATCGAACACTACCAACCACGAAGGGAAAGATCGAAACATACAACTACATTAAAAATTTTAACTTCTCAACGATGAGATACCATCAACAAAGTAAATCGACAAAACACAGAAAGAAGATCTATCTAACACAAGATCAGTATAGAGCATATGTAAATAACTCCTATGGATCAATAAGAAAAACATAAACCCAGTAGAAAAATGGTCCAGAAATATCAACAGACAGAAACCTGGAGAGCCTGTACGAAACGATGCTCAATATCACTAAATTCAGGACAATTATAACTGAAAAAACATATCATTTCACACATACCATCATAAGCAAAAATGAATGAATAAAGCCAGAAAATATCAAAAGTTGGAAAGTATATCTAAAAATGATATTATACACTGTTTGCAAAAGTATATACTAGGACTTCTTTGGAGAGAAATCTGGCTATAAACCTCCTAAAGTTCAAGATGTGGTATATACAAAGTCATCAATTCCACTCTTAAGGTGTGCATTCTAGAAAACTCTGACATGTATAGGTTTTCCTGACTACCATTGGCTCAGTGGTAAAGAACTCCAATGCAGGAGTCTCAGGTTCGATTCCTGGGTCGGAAAGATGCCCTGGAGAAGGGCATGGCAACCCACTCCAGTATTCTTGCCTGGAGAATCCCATGACAGAGGAGCCTGGCAGGCTGCAGTCCATGGGGTCACAAACAGTCAGACACAACTGAAGCAACTTAGTATAAAATATACCTGAAAATGTATGGAGAGTGATTATCTATAGGAGAGAGGAAGGAAATGGAAGGAGAAGTTAGTAGTGAGTAGAAAGGTATGCATCATATTATTTTATGTAGTTTAATGTATGTTTGAGATATTAAGGAATTTTTAAAGTTTAAATTATATAGCATCAGAACAGAGAGCCAGAAACAAAAATTAAAATTTTTAAGTATATAGTATCACATGGAGTTGTTGTGAAGAGTAAGAGATAATGTAAAACTTCTCGGTGGGTAAAGTAACAAGATGAAGTTGAGTCACAGTATCTCTGTCCCTATATATCTAACTAAAAAGTAATAATAAAAAGTTAAAGGATATCAGCCTGAATTAAGAGTATTCAACCAAACAATGAAAAGAGTACCATTTTATGGCATAAGCACCAAAAAGGAGGAATCAAGGAAAGAAACAGAAGATTCTGAACTGAGTCAAGTATTGTTTTTTACCTGACACAGAAAAGGATATCAGGAAAGCAGATGAATCCACAAAACCCTGAGACTTCTCAACAAGAGTGGGTGAACAACCTGGGATAAAGTTAAGGGGAAATTCCTGGGAGTAGAAATCCCTATCTGCCTTCAGAACCTCTCAGCCAAGGCAGGAAAAAACCATACAGCTTCCATTTTCCCAGGTGCCATGATGAATCATGGGAAGGACCTGAAGGCCAAGCATACCTGCTGATAGGCATCAGACACACTCTGTCCTATTCATAAGGAGAATAACTAGACAATACTGTGCAACCCTATTTCTTTCCTTCAGTTATTTTTGTTTGTGCACAAGTGTGATTGTTTGCCTAATTCTGTCTCTCCACTGCACTGAATCTCCCAGACAGCAGGGATGGGTCTGCATTTGCTCATGATAGCAAGTAGGTGTATAATAAATCATAAGGCCACCTTGTAGGTGTATAATAAACATTCAGTATATAAATTAGTGGAGGGACCTTATGAATCGGTGTCAAAGAAATCTGATTTCTCATAGTATTCAAATCCCACTGCCACCATTTTTATTTTGCATGCCCTATTCACAAGAACTTCCCTGGTGGTTCAGATGGTAAAGACTCTGCCTGCAATACGGGAGATCTGGGTTCAATCCCTGGATTTGGAAGATCCCCTGGAGAAGAGAATGGCTACTCAACTCCAGTATTTTTGCCTGGAGAATTCCATGCACAGAGGAGCCTGGCAGGCTACAGTCCACGCAGTCGCAAATAGCTGGACAAGACTGAGCAACTAACACACACATTCACAAGGACAAAAACTTGACCCATGGGGTTTGCAGCACTTCCTAACTCACAAAAAGCCTACCTGATTCACATAGCCATCACTGTGATTAACAGAGTGCATTTACAATTGTGTGAGCAAATTCCATTTACTGTGACAAATATATTCTGCAGATTAAATGAGCAATACAATATTTCACATGCTTCATGATCAACAATTACTTTCTGGGAAATTTATTTTTGACACTGAATGAATATTCTAGAAAGAAAGAACGAACTCAAGATGAATCTGTAACTGTATCACCAGAATCCTTTTGCCTCTTGTCAGTGAAACTAAACAAGATACACAGCCGCTTTGCTGGTGCTCCTAAGTCGCTTCAGTTGTGTCCGACTCTGTGCGACCCCAACGGTAGCCCACCAGGCTCCTCTGTCCACAGGATTCTCTAGGCAAGAATACTGGAGTGGGTTGCCATGTCCTCCTCCACACAGTCTCTTTAAACGTAAACAAAACACTTTCTCTACCTCTCTGCTTTGGTACTTGTGATCCGGAGGTTACATGAATATATGTATTAGTCTCTAGTACATACATCTCTACAGGTGTTGAGTTTTACACAGGGCGAAATCAAAGTATCCCAGGATTTAAATGATCTCTTTCCACAGTTACAGAGGAAAAAAGGCACTCTGAAAATCTGAAGACAGGCGAAGCCCTTTAGGGTGGTGGCGATCAGGCCTGGAACCCATCCTCACCCGGGAACGCCGTTGCTAGGCAACCCCTTAAGTTCTCAACCGCCGTGCGAGCCACTTCCCCGCCCTCATCGCTAAGGAGATCGACACTCCAACTCAGTCCTGCCGCAAACACGCGCGCTCTTGCGACATTGCCGCGCCTGCCGCTGCGTGCGCGCCCTCTAGCCCTACTCCCCGCCCCGGCCGCCATTGCCTCGTGCCCGCGCCGGTCGGTTGGTGGCGCCTTTGTCCTACGGCGGGCAGGTGGGCTGAGGCGGAGGCGGCAGCGGCGGGCCTGAGGCGGAGAAGCGGCCAGCAGCCCGCCGTGCTGGTAGCGGTGAGTGCCGGGAAGCGGTGGCCCTTCGCCGAGGCGTGGGGCTGACGGTTGAGGGGGCCCAGGGCCGGATGGGAAGGCTGAGGCGGGAGGGCCCGCTCGACGCGCGGCCGCGACCGCGGCCCCCCTGCGGGTGCGCGCGGGGCTGCGCATGCCCGGTGCGGGGCGCGGCCTTCTCCAGACTACCGTCGAGCGCAGGCCCGGTCAGTCGGGGCGGCAGGAGGTGGCCTCCGAGCCGGGGCGCCGCCCCGCCGCCTGCGGTCTGAGCGCGACCCGCCGACAATAGCCCTTGTGGGGCTTCTCTGTAAGCTCGGGCCGCACATCCCACGTCTCCTCCAAACGTGAGGTCGCTCGCCTTCGGGTCCTCAGCTAATCGGTGGCGCAGTCGGGATTCGAACCCCGGCCGAGGCGGCCGGCCTCACCGGGCTCTGCGCGGCGCCGGCGCTGGGTGGCGAGCCGAACGCGCTGTCCCGCGGCGCCGCCGCCTCGCGGCCTCTTGACAGCATCCTCGAGGCGTCTCGTTGTTATGTGACATTCCCCGTACACACACCCGTTTTAATAGCGCGGATCCGGGCCCAGAAAACGGGGAAAGCGACCGAGCCCGCGGTTACCCTGGCAACTAGCGACCTACGGGCTGGTTCTCCGTCTGTGGAACCTGGGCACCTTCTGCACCCCGACGGCTCGCCGGGAGGGCTTGTTTTTAGGACGGCGTTTCCCCAGTTTCAGTCTTTCGCGTTGCACTTTGACACCCATGTACCCATCTGAACAGCTATTTATTTACCAAATGTTACTTTTTCTTCTTTAAACTGACTCCCCCTCCCCCTTTTTAAAATACATTTGTTTAAGGTGGAAGGGTAAATCACCGACCGTTTAATGGAAAGCCAATTCTTTAATGCTCATAAAGAAATAAATACTTACGTATCAAAATAAACAGTGCGTCCTGATTCCTCCTGAAATTATTCTGCGTTCCACGCTTTGGGAAACGCTGCCCTAGGAATGTGGGGTTAATTGTGGTCCTTCTGCCTTTTAGCGCTGTGCACAGAATTTCCCCAGAGACTTAGCGGACTCCATGAAACCCCCTCGATTCTTCGGGGATAATAATTAACGTTAAAAGCTTTCTCGTTGTAAACCATTCTCATCATTAACTTATGCGGGATAGTTTCAGAGAAACTGCGCTCAAGAGCACCCGGTGTGTCTCCTCAGTTTTCTTGTGGCATTGTGGTGTGGTACCTACCAGATAGTTCAACAAAAGTGTTTTGCAAACGCCGGTGGATCTGCTTTTTGACAACTCTAGATTTCATGTTTTGCGTATGAGTCAGTCTGGATGTGAAAACTAACTGGTCGTTGACTTTTCCAAAACAGTGAAGCCCAAACTTTGCTTTGTGAATATTGGAAATCACTTAGTAGTACGTCGACATCAGTGTCTTCCTCCATTCTGGTTTCTTTGCCTTTCCTTTAACTTATCTATCACCCTCCAGATATGTTTTTGAAACCTCCGACAGTCTTAACGTAAAACATAGAAACAGTGATTTTCCTTGTAGACTGTGCTGAAGAAGGCCCAGAGGAAAGAGTTTTTCTAGGTGCAGGTTGTTGAATGGCCCAGGTCTCTGAACACCACACGCTGAAGGAGCTATTGACAAATTAACTTACTCCTTAGTTAACATTGTGTTCTATTTGTAGTCTGTTCATAAGCTCTGTTTCTGTGTATGAGAGAGCAGATTTACTTTAACTCACTGAGAGAGAACTCAGAAAAGTCAGCATAGGCCTTTCCTCAAAAGGCTGTGTAAAAAATCCTTATTCCTTGGGAGTACTTTGTGCAGGCACAATGTAGAATTTTTGAAAGGCTAAGGTAATTTTTTCACATTTCAAAGCAGCAGTCCTGTGTGGAGAAGAAATGAGAATTTTATTTTACTCCAGTCAATTTCAGAACTTCAGTAAATGGAACGACATCTACCAGTATTCAAAAGCTAAGAATAAACATTTTTTGGAAAGGCTTTAGAAGTCTAATGAGAAAGAGCACCTGATGGTTTGGAACTTCGTTTTAAGTATCCATTGCAAGCATTCGTTCTCCATGCCTGCAGATGGCAGTGCCTTTGTACAGCTTATTGCTGTTGAGCAAATTGTTGGAATTCAGTTGTGCTTTTAAGAATGGAAAACCTTAGGGTGGGATAATTTGAGAGACTAGCATTGAAACATGTATATTATCATATATGAAATAGATCGCCAGTCCAGGTTCGATGCATGAGACAGGGTGCTCAAGGCTGGTGCACTGGGATGACCCTGAGGGATGGGAGGGGGAGGGAGGTGGGAGGGGGGTTCAGGATGGGGAACACAGTACACCCATGGCTGATTCATGTCAATGTATGGCATAAACCACTACAGTATTGTAAACTAATTAGCCTCCAATTAAAACAATTTATTTAAAAAGAGAATGGGAAACCTTTGGAGGAACTATATTTAACATTCTGTCGTGTTTTACATTCTTTGTTTTTGACTCTCCACAGGAGAAATTAAACATCTCTTCCTACACTCACTGTTACTCTTGGTAGTAATGATAAATTACAACAGGCAGTGGTTATGGTTCACAAAGCAGGTTTACAAATACAATTCATTTTCTCCCTCCTGTCCTTCTGTAAGATAGGTAGACCAGTCTTACATCTTTTTTGCATATGAGGAAACAGTGGCTCGGAGAAGTCATATTCCTTGCCCAAGTACCATATTAGTAGAACATATTGAAGATAAAGGATTTTGTGGCCCAGTAGATAAAAGATTTTGTGGTCAAGTAAAATTGGGAAATGTTAAGGTAAAAAAGCAGTGTCCTTACTCCAGAACTTCTCAGAGGCTTTAACATATTAAACATAATCATTGTGGATGTTCAAGAGAGGAAGGTATCATGATGCCTTTCTCTTGCTCTCCTCCCACGGACAGCTTGTGGTTGTAGTGTTCCCTCAAACCAACTACTCTTTCTGCTACTCTAGATTTGCTCTCTGTACCTTGCTGTTAACTAATACTTACCATATGTCTTTAAGACAAACACTTTAAAAACTCCATCAGCCTTTTTGTGCCTAAAGAATTTGTCCTGTGAACAGCATAAACATTTGCCTAGATGGAATTATTCAGTAACTTGAAGTAAACTACTGAGAAGTTAAAAGGGCAGTAAGCAATAAAAAATTACCCTCTGTAATTCTCATTAATGAGAGACATTAAGGAAAGGATCAGTATTAGGGCACTGTCCGCGGCAGCAGCACATGAGGGAAATATGAACTGTACTGACAGCTAAATGTGTGATACCAGCATGCCTGCTGCTTTTTAAATGGTGGTTTATTACCACCAAATATGAATATTTATAGGGATGGTCATTTTCATTCTTTATCTTATCACTAAAAAATGAAAGATAATAGGTCAGCTGGACTAATTGCATTAATGTTAAGAAAATAATTCCACTCAAAGAATCAGAACTTTTCCAAGCCGTAAGACTCTTTTTCCTTTTATTTCATGTTCAAAACATTATTGTTGGCCTATGCAAAGACCAACAACTTTAGGCAAAGACCAGGAGAACTTAAATTGCATTAACGAGCAGTTATAAAGCAGAATGGCTTACAGCGTTAACTTTAGCTCTAAAAAATATTGAGTAGTCTCCTGGTTTGGATCTGGAATGATAACAGTACTGAAAGTTAGGTTGATTCTGCAGCTAGTGAACAAGCTGTGAAGAACTTTGAATTACAAATCATTTGGCTTTTAGGTTGCATACTTAATTATGCAGTTGGAGACTGAGATAGAGATGATACAAGAAGTTTGTTTTTAATCTCTTCAGAAATGATTTTTGATATCCAAAAGAAAAAATAGGAAAAAAATGATTTTCATTCAATTTTAAAACTTAGAGTTATAAATATATAGTTGAACTTTTTTTCAGCCTTTGGAAAGATTACATTAGGACAGCATCAGAGTCACTAGAAACAGCTCGTTGGAAATACATGTTCTTGGGTGCAGCTTCCCACCCCTGCTCCCAGTTGACCAGTCTGCAGATTTTAGCCAAATTGAGGACCTAAGTATACGTTCTGTATAAACTACAAGAATAAATAGATAATAGAGTAGCACTTCAGTTGTGTCTGACTCTGTGCGACCCCATAGACAGCAGCCCACCAGGCTCCTCCATCTTTGGGATTCTCCAGGCAAGAACACTGGAGTGGGTTGCCATTTCCTTCTCCAGTGCATGAAAGTGAAAAGTGAAAGTGAAGTTGCTCAGTTGTGTCCGACTCTTCGTGACCCCATGGATTGCAGCCTACCAGGCTCCTCTGTCCATGGGATTTTCCAGGCAAAAGTATTGGAGTGGAGTGCCATTGCCTTCTCCGAGAGTAGCACTGTAGTTCCCAAATACTTGCCAAGAAACTTGCTTAAGTGTGGATTGGATTCCTAGGCTCTATCCTCAGATACTGAAAATTTGAGAAGGGGTCTGGAAATCCCATTTTTAAACATCTCAGGTGGCACTTATGTATCTTCATTAAAGAAATGTGATATTGAGAATGAAAAGGGCGGGGAGAGGATGGGTAGTTGTTTAATGGGTAGAAGAGAGTTAATTTTGCAAGATGAAAAAGTTTTGGAAGCTTACCCAGCTGTTTATATTTGTGAATATATGTAGCACTACTGAACTGTATACTTAAAGATGATAAATGTAAGATTTTAGAAAAAATAAGCTTTGTTGTCTATTTGTTCCTGATCAGTGGATGGTTGGCTAATTAAATAATGATTCCTCTAGCCATCAGTTCATTTTATATCCCTTTATTGAAGGTAAAATCATAACTTTTAGATATTTGTCTCCCCTCTAGTCCCTTCAATGTCAAACCAGTAATCTTCTAGGAACATTATTTTAATGGGCAATATTTTGAATGTCATAGATTTAAATAATCCCCTATTATTTTGAATAATAAACATACAGTAAACCTTCAGTAATTTGACTTCACTGGAACTCTTGATTATGGTAGCTCAGTTCATAACCTCCTGTCATGCCCTCCTGCCCCCAGTGTCTTCCTTTTCTGCAGCAGAGGTTTTTGTTGTTTAGTCTGCTCTGGCTTGCATCTGTGATCGCTCTCTTTCCCTGCTCCTGTCGTCCCATTTCCTACATTAGACTTCCTACAGTGTTTCTTACCATGCCCTTCAGACCATTCCTTTCCCTTTGCATGTGCTGCAGTGACTTCTCTATTTTCTGGTAAACTCATTCTTCAAGACTCAGTTTAAATGTTATTTTTAGGCCTTCCAACCTCTTCCGCCCATCCCTCGTCCCCGCTCCTCCCAGCGTTCTCTCTGCCCTGCCACACACATGCGCAGAGTTAGGCCTTCTTTATCTCTGCCGTAATCCCATTTTAAATTGTGCTGTGATTATCTGTATACATGTGCCTCCATTCTTTATTAAACAGTGAACTCCTTTAAGGCAGAGACTTAAGCTTTGTTATTTCCATGTCTGAAGACCTAGTACAGAGTGTAATGCGTGGTTATGTATAGAAGCATTTGATGTCCTGATTATAAACAGTACCTTTTAAGTTCATTAATTTAGTTTTCTAAGGATCTCTGGGCTTCCCTCGTGGTTCAGAAGGTCAAGAATCCACCTCAGCGTGGGAGACCTGGGTTCAATCCCTGGACTGGGAAGATCCTCTGGAGGAGGGCATGGCAACCCACCCTGGTATTTCTTGCCTGGAGAATCCTCATGGACTGAGGAGCCTGGCAGGCTACAGTCCATGGGGTCGCAAAGAGTTGGACATGACTGAGTGACTAAGGGACACGACCGAGAGACAAAGCACAGCACAGGGATCTCTGCTTGTACGGTTCAGTTGAAATTTTACCTTTTTCAAATGAACCTATATTTTGAATTTTTTGTTGCTCCAGCTTTTTTAGTAGTTTAGATTAGCTCAACCTCTGTTGGTCCAAATTAGGGAGCTTTTTCTCTTAGTTGATATTCTCCTTGAATCAGTATAACAAATAAGGTAGAATATCCATTTTATCAGGTTTAGAGAAATCAAGTGACTTGACTAAATCCCTTCCCCCACATCCCAGAAAAGTAGGACTAGAACTCAGATTTGCTGATTCCAACCAAGGTTCTTTCCTCAAAAGAAGTAAAAAGGGCCAGAAATTAAATATTGGTAGAGAATTTTTGTCTGAGGTGTTACAGTGAATAGAATGTCAGTAGTAAAAGCCGGAAACATTGTTGTTTGAGGGGATAGAAATCAAAGTTGTAATTGAATAAGCAGGTCCTACCCTGTTGAATGTCTGGGGCACTTAAACACTGGTGTGCCCAGCATAGACTGCCTTTTCCAGATTCCATCAGCATCTGATCAGGGAGCCGTCACCAGTGTTGAAAATGGAAGTCAGGTCTTTCTACTCCCTGTTGGAGGCAGCATAGCATGTTTAAGCATGTTAGTGTCAGGCACACCTGGTTTTGAGTTCTAGCTCTGCCTTAGCTCTGCCTTAGCTCTGCCTTTTGATCATCTTGTGACCTCATCACATAAGTCACCTTATTTCTCTAAACTTCAAATTTCCTCATTCTCAAAATAGAGATCATAATACAATTCCAAGAGTTGTAGAAAGGTTTGCTTGAGATAATGCGCATAACATTCTTAGTACAGGCTCTGGGACAGAGTAGGTATTTTGTAAATATAAGTTATATTGTTTCCACCATTCCTGTTCCTTGGAGTAACATCCTAATACCATTAAGGATACAATAATTATTTCAATTAGAAATTGAAGGAGATAACCAAATACGAGGGATTGTGTAGTTTTCAGAGTGAGCTTAAAGCATTGATTTAGAAGCAGCAAGCCAAGCATTCTCTTATCCCTGACTCTTTACAGTATAACTCATAATATCCCTAATGGTACAATATAGCATCAAAGTCGTCTTCATAAATATGGTGTAAGTGAGAAGTGCTGTCCTTTCCCTTCCCAGTTTTGGGAGTTAACTCTCATATTCACTGTCTTGTCAGTATGGTTTCTCAAGTAGCATTATCTTTGTCATCATGTATTTCCAATTTAATAATTCCTAATTGTTGGTTGCTTTTCAGTTAGACCTATTGGCAAGCTTTATTTTATTTGTAATCATTTCTTGAAATTGTAGGGAATTCCCTGACAGTCCAGTGGTTAGGACTTATTTCAACAACCATTGGTGGTACTGTTAAATGTTACAGTTCATACTGCACTTGTTTAGAATAGTCCTGTTTTCCATTGTGACAGTCTTTGAAGTATAAAAATTGGCTTTAAGGTGAAAAGAATTGTTTTGTGGTGGTATAATTAAAAAATAGAGCAAACCATTTCCTGATACTATGAATGAAACATGCATTTTTATTTATAGCGCATTTCTGAGTACCATTGTGTGAACTCTGTCTGGCATATTAGTCTAAAATAAACTTGTAGATTAGGCATTGTGCCTTCCTTTGAGAGTTCTTTACCCCCACTCTTTTGTGATTTAAAATAGCTCTGCTGCTTCTGTATAACATTTTCCAGATTATTTTCCATTTTTTCCATTTTTTTCCCCTTTTATGTGAATCCCTTCAGTTGGTACTGTTTTTCTTATCTAAAAATTCTTACCAGAGAAGTGCTTTTAACTAAATTTTTACCCCTTAGAAGTTATAGATATTCAGGTGAAGGTTAAGCACTTTGTGGTAATGGTGACTTTGAATGGTATTCACATTGCTAATAAATTGACAAAGTGTAGAACTACCAACCAGGCTGAGGTGGAAGAGACTCTGCGACTGAGCTGCCACAGATAAAGCAGGAAGAAAAAGAAGCACAGTTTCTTCCCTGTTTTAGGCAGAAGAGGCATTCCACCCCTCCTCGGAGACTCTTCAGTTACCACTGCCCTCCTGTTGATTACATTCCCTCCAGTTTTTATTCCCCTCTAACATCCAGAAAGATTCCCAAATTGTCTTTCTGTTTTCCCCTTGCACTGATATCATTTCTATTTCTTTGGTGTAAATTTTGTATCTCAGTAGGGATTTAGAAATAAAGTAATCTGATTCAATTAATTAATATAAAAACCCCCTTTACTACTCCCAGTATTTGCATTTTCAAATTGAAACTTGTTCAGATGAACCTCCAGTTGGTGAGTTCTCAAATTGTGTGACAGAAAATTGGGATGGAGCGAGGTATTGGTTTGTTTTTTCTGCTGCTTTAAATCTTTGTTGTACCATGATCAGCTCTCTGAAGTTATTTGTACTTTTGGTAGCTTCCCTGTTCTTTCTCTATTTCCGAATTCTTAGGTTTTCCAAAAGTTCTGTGTGTACATATGTTAGAATTGTTTGTGTATGTGAATTGGCGGTGATGATAGTTTTTCATAACTCTTAATGAAAACGCCTCCACCTCTAGCCTAACCTGAGCAGTCCTCTTAAATGGCAGTGAGACTAGCAAAATGTTTCAAATTTCATTTTGTCCATATCTTACTCAAGGTGGAGATTTAAGGATCTCTTTAATAGGAATGAATAAACAAACAGTTGCTATACCATACCAAAATTTGCTAACCCCTAAAATTAAGAAAATGGTCTTAAGAGTTCTCTTTTCTGCAAAAGAAACTTAAGCCACACCATCCAAAAACAATTACTTTGGACTCCTCCATGAAAATGGATACTAGGAGGCAAATTACAGTCAGAATGGTTTAAAGATATAATCTTGAATTTTTAAAATAATCTTTCAAGTGATTGCAAAGAATTTCATGAACTTCAAAGGAAAATATTTACCTCTTTCATTCTAACTGCAACCAGTTTTGCCCCAAAGTTATATGGTACCATGAGTATTTTGGTCTCCCCAGTCCTATATTTAGTGGCCCTTGCAGAATTGTATATAATTATTCAGTGCAGCAGTCCTTTTCATATAATGAGGGCAAAATTATATAGTATTTATAGACACCAGTTATAATAGTACCTTATGTTCCATATTCTCACCTAAATGTTTACTGAGTCAAGTCAGTGTTTAGATGAGTTTTATTTACATGACTATTTAATAATACATGAAATCCTGCTGGGAAATATGGTCTTTATTTAAAAGAAATGTGCACGCCACTAACACCACTCCCCATGTATTCCAGAGATACTTTGTAATAATCAAAGACTTTACATTTCTCTCTGAATCATAGTCACCCTATATTAGAAAGCAGTACAAAGTAAGTGGGCGGACTAGGTCAGTAGGCCCTTCTAAGCCTGAACCTGATACACTTCACAATTACATATAGAAGAAACTAGATGCTCCCTGTATGATCTGTCATCATATAACATGTGTTAATATTTCAGGACTTGAGACTTCCCTTGTGGTCCAGTGGCTAAGATTCTGCACTCTCAATGGAGGGGGCCTAGGTTTGATCCCAGTCAGGGAACTAGATCCTGCGTGCTGCAACTAGACCCCAGTGCAGCCAATAAATAAATCTTTTTTTTTTAATGTCAGGCCTTAGTGAACTTTAACGGTTGTAACTTGTAACATGCAATACCAAACCCGTGGTCAGGTATTACTGGCCAATTTCTGTGTAGAACATATTTCCTGATTCTTTATAAAGGTAGAGGGATTGGGTCTGCTCAGTTAGAAGCTTAAGAAGCAGTTTACATAGAATATACTTCTCTGACTGTTTAGATATGTTACCTTCAGTTTGGTCAAAAGCCATTCTTCTAAAGATAAGGGGCTTCTGACTTAAAATGGAACTGAAGATCATTCTCACTTGAACAGGAACTCAGTAGTTGACCACATAGCAGGGGAAAGACATGCGAGACCTCTTTCAAGGTTTGTCGTTACTGTGGTCTTTCATGTGATACAACTCTGGTTAGAATTTTTCACACACATAATTACTATTTTCAAAGCTATTTAAAATCACTGTTTTAAATCGTAATTGTATGATTGTTTAATACCATTTAATGTCATTATTAGATACACTGTTAATTGCTTAATATGGAACAAGGGGAATAAAATTACACTGCAGCAGAAAGCAGTGTTATTTCTCCATATACTAAAGTATGAAATTTTCAATGTGCTTATTTTTTAAGGCATAGAAAAGTTATCAGTTGTTATCTTTGAGCATAGATTGGTACATTTCTTTAGATATTTCTTTTATTTCTTACTTACGTATGGTGTGTTTATTACTTGCTTCAACTTTTGCAAAGTAGGTTTGTTTTGTTTTTAACCGAGAGGCTTTAACTGCACACATTTCCAGTGGCTAAGATTCTGCACTCTCAATGGAGGGGGCCTAGGTTTGATCCCAGTCAGGGAACTAGATCCTGCGTGCTGCAACTAGACCCCAGTGCAGCCAATAAATAAATCTTTTTTTTTTAATGTCAGGCCTTAGTGAACTTTAACGGTTGTAACTTGTAACATGCAATACCAAACCCGTGGTCAGGTATTACTGGCCAATTTCTGTGTAGAACATATTTCCTGATTCTTTATAAAGGTAGAGGGATTGGGTCTGCTCAGTTAGAAGCTTAAGAAGCAGTTTACATAGAATATACTTCTCTGACTGTTTAGATATGTTACCTTCAGTTTGGTCAAAAGCCATTCTTCTAAAGATAAGGGGCTTCTGACTTAAAATGGAACTGAAGATCATTCTCACTGAACAGGAACTCAGTAGTTGACCACATAGCAGGGGAAAGACATGCGAGACCTCTTTCAAGGTTTGTCGTTACTGTGGTCTTTCATGTGATACAACTCTGGTTAGAATTTTTCACACACATAATTACTATTTTCAAAGCTATTTAAAATCACTGTTTTAAATCGTAATTGTATGATTGTTTAATACCATTTAATGTCATTATTAGATACACTGTTAATTGCTTAATATGGAACAAGGGGAATAAAATTACACTGCAGCAGAAAGCAGTGTTATTTCTCCATATACTAAAGTATGAAATTTTCAATGTGCTTATTTTTTAAGGCATAGAAAAGTTATCAGTTGTTATCTTTGAGCATAGATTGGTACATTTCTTTAGATATTTCTTTTATTTCTTACTTACGTATGGTGTGTTTATTACTTGCTTCAACTTTTGCAAAGTAGGTTTGTTTTGTTTTTAACCGAGAGGCTTTAACTGCACACATTGGCTTCTGTGAGTTTATGTTTCCACTATTCTTTATGTAGATGTATATGCCAGGCTTCTGTAATGAAAACTTAGAATGAATGTTTTATTACTTAACCTTACTATACCAAATGACAGTTCTTATTCTTAGGTACTTACCTATAAGGGTTGTAAATATTAACATGTCATATGCTTTGTTTTGAAAAAATTAATTTCTTTCCTACATCTCATTCTGGAAGTTTCTAATCAATAGAATGCCACAAGGCAAACTAAAAGGAGCCCCTGCTCATGGAATATTAGATGTTTTAAAACTGGATTCCAGCCATTACTTCCTTATAATATAAAATGGAACTACTCGCCCTTGCTGTCTCTCTCTTTTTAAATTCTCTTTCTTTCTCCTCCCCTCAAAAACGAATCACACATCTGGCTCTCCAAGAGTTTAGAAGACAACCTTTTCCCCTTTTGGAGGGGGCAGTTTTTAGGTTTAGGCTTGGCAGTGTTAAAGCCTTGACATGATCAGCTTTACACAAATTATGTGTTAGCTAGAAAACTGAGGGACATTCCTACCAAGCCATGACAATGTACTGCTGTAACTTAATAAAAATTGCCCAAGTGACTATGCGTCTGCTGAATGGATTTTCTTACACCATCTGGTTGTCATTGTAGTTTTTTTGTTGTTGCTTTCATTTGAAATGTGCTGATGATCTTGTTTTTATTCCGTAGCATTGAACAGATGGGTTGATTATTCTTTTCAGATATTAATAAGGCAGCGGAAAGAAGAAATATGAATACGGCTCCATCAAGACCCAGCCCCACACGAAGGTAAAGTACCCTGAAGCAGTGAGTTACCTTGGGAGAGTTGGGCTCTGGGGAGTTAAGCCCAACTTCGTACATCAAGGGTCTTTTCTTCCCCCAAAGAAATCAGAAACGCACAAGCAAACAATAAGAACGTGAACCTGTGTGAAGGGCCTTGCTGCCTTTTTAGAACATACATCAGGAGATGCAGAGGAAGCTTTGTTTTCCGTGGCAAACCCAGCAAGTTCAGCTTGCACCGTGAGTTGCAGGCGATTGGAAGAGGATAAACCTCTGTGTGTCCCCCGCTCACGTGTCAGTGGGAGCCTCCACAGCAGGAGTGCCCGAGGGTCGTTGGTGTGTGCTACGCTGCCCTGCAGCAGTCTCGACTCTTCATTCCACATGGCTGCCGGTCCAGATGCTCACCCAGGTTTACAGAAAGTGCTGCTTGAGAGATTGCTACTGTGCCTGTGCCGCAGATCCCTGTGCGCTCGCGTGCTTGGGTTACCTATTGAGGGGAAATAAAAAGGGCAAAAACACCCTACCTCTAGAAGTCTCCCTTTTTCTTAGTTTCCCTGGAAATAAAAGGCATCTCCCCAAATAGTCTTCCACTATTTACAAGAGATAGTCATGATGTGTACCCTCAAGATATTCATTAAATTCGTCCCAAAGAAGAGCCTCATTAATGTTGCCATTGCACCAAAGATGAATGTATTGTATTCAAACTGTCTGACCTCATAAATAGCACACAGGTGGATGCAGTGTGTGCAGTTTTGTGTGGAATGCAGACATGGTATCTCATATCTGGTGTCTCCTCCTGGCCCAAGTGGATGCTCAGTATGGATTTTGCCTTTGCCCCTAAGTAAAATGCCAGTTTTCCACAGTAAATTGTGTACCTAAACTATATACCACAGGAAACTACATTTCATATGATGACTGAACATGCTGAGTACAACAAATCCTAGTCTGTACTGGTAGCTCCACAGGTCACTTGGGAGTACACCCAACTAACTGGGCACTTACACATAACATACAGCTGTCCTGCTCTGAAACAAAAATGCCTATGGTTTGTTACCTACTTAGAGGAAGGATTGGCTGCTCTGTGTTTGTATATGCGCCCACTTGGACCTGATGGTGTTTTCTAAGCTACCAGGATTAAATTACACCGGTATGTTCTGCAGAGTTCAAGCCGACCTTAGGGACAAAGTAATGCTGCTGATTTCAGTTAGGTTCTTTGAGCACTCTGCCTGGAAGTTGAATCTAACACCACAGTTACAGCTGCACCACAGCTGTTAGCTGGATGCCCTGGTCATCCACTGGTTTCACTGCAGAAGTGAACATATACATTGGTATTCTGTTCGTTTTCTCTGACACCATAAAGAATGCCTGCAGCTTGCAGGTAAATAGTCTGTTGATTGATTTTGTGTGTATGTGTGAGTGCCCGAAAGAACATAAATGAATGCTCTGGAACTTCAGATCCATATGAGTCTGTTTGCATTGTGCTGCATCTAACCACGCTGCAGATGTTGGGCAGGCCCTTCAGTGTTGCTCCTCGTTGCCCCAGTAAACATGGAATACAAGTGACTGAGAGTTTGCATCTAATGGTCAGACATATGGGGCTCCACTGGAAGCTGTGGTTGCTAAATGACTTGAAAGGAGATGCGGTGTATATCGTTTCCAAGGAGCTCAAATGTGTGTGTTTCTGAAGTAGGTAGCTTATACGAGTGTAGAATTGGTCACTATAAAGACACTCCCCTGGTAAAATCCTCCTGCTCACTGTATCCTCATGATGTCTGTGATGTCTGGGTAATGTTTTACAGGCAAAAAGGAGGTGGTACTACACATCACAGAATAAAAAGTAGTTCTCATTTGTGCTATGATAAGAATATTTTATGTCATTCCACGAAAAATATACCTAACCAGATGCTTTTAACATTTCCCATTATTGTAGGTATTCACTAAGCATTGGCAATGTTGGGGAAATAGCTTACTCCCCTGCTTGAAATCCAATATTGCCATTGCCAGAGCATTAAATTTACAAGATTAATTTCATCCCAGCCTAAAATGCAACTCTATAATTTCATCTGTAATGGAAGAATGCTTTTTTCTTTCTTTTTTATATCCCCCCCAAAGATAAACATACAAACAACATTGGAGGGGGCCTTTTGAAATATTCTTACCAGATTTATAAACATATGTCACTTATATTTTCATTTTAATATATCGTCTTCCTCAAAAATAAATTCTAAGATGAGGTCATTTGGGACGTGGATTGGGCTGTGGCTTCCCGCTTTATTTATAATCAATAGGGACAGCTAGGCTAATTAAAGGTCCATTAAAAATCAGTCTTCTTGGTGATCTGTCTTTAACTGGGTTCCTCAAAGTGTTGTTTAGCATGATTAAGTTTCATATAGTCATACTCAGTAAGGTTTGGGGAAGAGGAATATTCACATTTAGTAAAAACAAAAACAAAAAACTATTCTGAGCCCCATCTAAAAGTCTAAGCAGAGTCTCAGTTTTGTTCCATTTAAAAATAAAAAATTTCAAACTCTAAAGTCAGATAAATTGAATGTTGTATTCAAAATAGAACACTAACGTTTTTATCTTTGTGTTTATCATATAGTCTCTCTTAAGATACTAGTCTGGAAGAGGCTAATCATTTCTCTGAGTGTGAACACTGGCTAGTGCGCACTCTCCTCAGGTGCATGCTTCCAGTCAAAACTCCAGTGTACCAGTATGTTGACAGCAATCCAGCTGCCTTCATTTAGCAACCCTAAACACTTTATGTGCCCCCAGCCATGGAGGAATGCATTGTTCACAGGAAGGGGGGAAAAAAAAGCTACCTATAGCAAGCATTTCCCTTAAGTTGTAACTCTGTGTCTTCAGTGTTGCTACTTTTTAAGAAAATTGTTTCTAAGCATGATGGCAAGACCTTTGTAACACCTTCTTTTGCTGGACTTTAACCTTGAGTGTCAAAACGCCTCAGTATCTTTGGGAATTTTCACAGGGTTCTCACCTCTTCAAGTGTCTCTGAAAGCCACAGTTCTGCTGGTATTGCTCACCGTTCAGTGATATGCCTCCCTAATGACTCCAGCTGTTGGAATGCGGTTCTGACGGTACTAGCCCAGCCAAGCACAGAATTCTGCATCAGGGATCCCTGCTCTGGATCACATTTCAGCCTGAATTCTCATCATTCAACCCTTGGACCACTTCATTGAACTCCGCTGTGCACATTGAGAGCACTGCACAGTTACCCTGCAAGTTGTCTAGCATCGGTGCTAGGCATCAGTCTTAACCATCCCCGGAGACTGGATCGTGACTCTAGTCGTACCTCAGTTTTCAGTTTCCATCTTCAGCTCAACACTTGAGCAGTCCAGGTTTTGGAACATATCCTTCTGCAGACATGGCCTCTAAGTGATACTCTACTTCCTAAACCTTCCTGCATGATCTGAGGAAAAGCAAATAGAGTTGCTTGTCTACGTCAAGACCTCTGCAGAGAATTTCTCTATGTATTCGTGAAGAATGTTAGGCCTGGTGCCTCGTCGGTAAAAATCGTCAAGGATTGGTTCATCAGAAATAACCTGGCCATTGTCAGCTATATTTCAGTTTGCAAAAAAAGAAAAGAAAAAGCCTAACTGCAGACAAGTTTCTTACGTGGCCTGAGGTGATTTCTGTGTATCCACAGTGTTAATTCCTTTAATAACTGCTTGCTTCTTGGGTGTGAGACTCCCCTAGCTCTAGGTGGGCTTCACAATTAGAGACTCCAGGCTGTGATTACGTGCGCACTAACACTTAAAGAAGATCTGTCAGTTCTCAGCAACTGCCACCTCTCTACCAACAGAAGAGTCACATTTGTGTTTGAGAAAATTATCAGTGCACTTCCGGGAGAAGCATGGGCACTTACAGAGTTTGGATCTGTAAGGTGCGGTTGCTTGCTGCCCCTCGCCCCCCCATTATCCTTCCTGCACCCAGTGGCGAAACTCTATATAAGCCTGTTGTCTCTGTTGCTGACGGTAGCATGGAGCTCCTGGTGGGGGGTCAGCATCACACAGCAGCCAGCCATTTAGAGAATGGTATTTGTGGGCAGTATCTGTGACAGAACAGAAATACAAAGAGCTGATGGATTTTTTTTTTCAGGAGAAAAAAGGCTGGCTTTAGAAGGAAAATATTCCAGTGAACAGAAAGAAAAAAGAATATGCTGACAAAAAAAGGACGGAGGCCTTCCTCTCTGACCTTCTGAACAGCCAAGGCCAAAGAACACCATCCTGGGCTCGAGGCTGTAAAGCCAAAGAGAAGCTCAGACTCCACCAGTTGTCCAAGAGCTCTCAGATGCCAGTGCTCCTCAGGAAGAGAAGCACTTCTACCAGGAGCATATCACTTGCCATCTGAGCCCTGGTCTTTTCCTTCATCCATTCCTCCTTACCTCTCAGATATTTGCAAATGGTGTGACTACCATTTCTCTCAAGGCAAAAGAGCATTTGGCATTGCCCCCTCCTGCTGAATAAATGAGGAATTTGCAGCAGAATTTTAGTGATGTTTATCAACTGCTTTCAGTTTGTGGACTCTGGTTCTGAAGTTTTAACTGTTGTTCAGTTTCTTTTTAGCTTCTGGTGACCTAGTACCTGAGGGTACAGTGCATTGGTCTCCAGTTAAACAACTTTGGTACCATGGGATGATATAGTGAACTTCATTCTCCAGAAACTGCCTCTAACCCACTTGTTTGAGGCCAAGCATCTTGTTCAGCAGGCTTCATCCTTGCGGCACTCTGAATCCTGCACACTGTACCATCTTTTTTTACCTGGTTCTTATTTTGAGAAAGATGTTGGGGCCAACACCAGGATTCGTTTTGTTTTGAGAAGGTCTTGTTTGGCTCTTAAAGGGTTATTTTGTTTTTGTCTCCAGAAGAAAAGCAGTCTGCCATACTGCTTGTCTTTTGGAGAAAGGAAAGCTTTCCCTTTTTATTTTAGAGCCTTGCTATCCTCTCTGTCCCTGCTTCTGCTACTCCTTTGGTTCTTCTTTCCCTTGTGAATATCATCTTTTCTACATTTTTACCCTGAAGGTAATTAAGGGGCAATTTCCAGTATTGTTGCACACAGACTTTAGATTGACTTCTTACCTTCTCAAACTAGAAACGTGAACCTAGACTTTGGGAATCTAGGGTATTGTGGTCAACCTCCAGGAATAAACTCTCGCCAGGTGAGTAAGGTATTTCAGTGGGTTCAAAAGAATGAGAACCAGATGTGGCATTTGTAATCATCCTAAGACTGTGAAAAGTGCCGTGATGTGGTGGTGGTAGCCCTGTCCCACCCCCCACCCCGTTTTCTCCAGGCTTTGTGTGTGGTCTGTGGTCTGTCAGGTTCATGATCTCTTTCAGCCTTGATTGCCAAAGAGCACTTGAAATCTGATTCCACCTCTAATCACTTTTTCCTGACTGCTCCCCAAGGCAGGTTTATCTGCCGATCATTAATCCAGAAATACTTTACAGTTGTCCCTTCCCATTGGATCCTAGGTGTTTGCCCACAATATACACTATATCAGATGTTACATATGTTAGAGGGATTATATGACATAATAAAAGTTGAAGTAAGTATCTCGGTTACTCTGCACTTTATTCTAGTAGGAAAAATCTTTAGCCTTCATTGTTTAAATTCTCTGATCTCCCATATGTTTGCTCCCACCAATCAAGAGTACTTATGAGCCTTAAAACATATGACAAGGACTTTTATAGAAACAAAGTTGGCATTTAAATTGTTTTTGCTGTGACCTTGTGGATGAAGTGAAAATGAGGTTTTCTTCCAAGCTGAGGGCATCATGGTAAATGTCTATATGTGTAATCATGGTAGGTGACAAAAATATGAGGAAGACATGATGCTACTCTTGAGAGGTTTACAGTTTAGTTGAATAATTCATTTGTTAAATGTTCATTTACTGAACTCTGTGCTGTGTCCTGTGGATACAAAGCATTCGAGTGAGCTACTGTTTGGAAGGGAAGCCATTGCAAACAAATAACTACAAAACAGTGTGATAAGTGCAGCAATAGAAATGTGTGTGCAGAACAGGACTTGTTCAACAGGTTCATGGAGCATCTTCTCTGTGCCAGACAGCATAAGCCTATGTGGTGGCTTTATCATGAAATCAGACTGACAGTCCTTGTCTTCATGGACTTGCAGTCTAATAGGGCAGACAGGCGTTGAGTAAATTGATACGTGACATCAAACTGTGATAAATAACATGAGTGAAAACAGTGCTATGAGAGAAGGTGGCCAGAATTTAGGGACCAAAAATAAAATTTTAAACTAACAGAATCATGGAGTAAGGGATGCTTAAGCCTGAGACCTGGAAAAATGACTGTGGAGTAGTTCCTGCTGTATAACTAACGAGAGGCATTGGGAAAAACCTTGACTAGTTACAGCTGAAAAGTCAATATGGTAAGAGACGCAGACTGGGGGAGGAGGGGCGGAATAAGGTTGGAGAAGACGAGCTGAGGCAGGGCAGAATCTTAGCCTCAGCTTCAGTGAAGAGTTTGGACTGAATTCTAAATACTATGGAAACCAGTGAAAGGTTTTGCATATTTAAAAGATGGTTCTAGAGTAATCTAGAAGAAGATTACGAAACGGTCAAGAGCAGAAATGGGGAGACTACTTTAGAAGGCTCTGCTGTGGTTTTGGGGAAAGGTGGTTTGGGGTTGGCCTTCAGTGGTACAATGGAGATAAACATGGACAGAATGTGTATCAATTTCAGAGAAAGAGTGAACACATTTTGGAAATGTCATTGGAAGAGTAGATAGGGCTTTAAAGAAAGGATGACATCCAGTTTCCTGGCTTGAGCAACTGAGTAGGTGGATGTGCCGTTTATTGAGATGAAAATGACTGGAGGAGGGGCCTATTTGCTGGGAAAGATCAAGAGTTCAGGGCAGGCTTTACGGAGGAGGTAATCCTTAAAGTGGTTCTTACAAGGAGACATTGTAAAAAGGTAAATCAGATCTAGGTGAGTAATAGTAAGTGCTCTTAAGAGTTTAGCAGGAGAGATCAGCAGTTACTCGAGAGATTAGAGAATATTTTTTGGAAGACATGGGACATGAACTTGCCTTTGAGCATTGGGTGATACTTAAGTTAGTGCAGGAAAATCATTCCACGTTGAAAAGCCATATGAACAGAAATACTGAAATGAGTCATGTGAGTTAAATCATAAGACCAGCTTAAGTAGAACTAAGGAAGTTGGATCAGGAAATGAGGGAGAAATAATACATGGAAAGGGGCCAAGTTTGTTAGGGAAGAGTGCCCAGAAGCATGATAGCCAAGCTGCAGTTGGCAACAGGTGGAAATCGATGGTTTATCTGATATTTGCTGAAAGAATTGAAATCTGGAAGATTGGATTTTGGTTTTGTAGCTTAAAAATTCTTGGCAGTGCCAGCATAGAGTGAGGGTTTGGGTTGAACTTAAAAGTCCAATGGGAATGAACAAGAAAAGCAAACAGTGAGTATTCAAGTAACTTAATAGGGAAGAAAAATCAAAGTTAACTCTCAAGAACTTAAACCTTAGTAATTGGGAAGATGATTTTTAAAGTGAAAGGTCTGATTGCGCCTGAGTGGGTTGAATAAGAAGTTTAATTTTAAACATGTTGAGAATGAGAGTTCCTAAAGGGGTAGTCTCATGAAGAATATTGGATCAGATCAGGCAGAACACCTGTGACTTCAGACACTTTTATTTTTAAACAAAGAACACCTTGACCAGAAGGAGCCAGGTTCTACATAAACCTTAGACTAAGAGAGACCACTACTCATATGTTACGAAGATAGAGTGTTCCTGTACTTGACTGTGTGTCTCGTATTGTACTTCTCTTTCTTTTTTCCCCTTTATTTGATTGACCCTGCTTGATGTTTTTTTAAGTAACATTTTCTGTACGTTTAAGGATAACTCCTTGGATCACTGTTACTTTGTATGAGATTATGCCAACCTTGTAGGAGATTGTGTCATTTGCTCATTTTTTCTTCATGAGTCTTGCCCCTTATTATGACACACACATACACCCTGCCTCCTGCAACTATTCTCCCCTTTTAAATTCTCTTTTGAAACAAGTTTGGTGGGAGGAAATGAATGAGGGGAGACGCTTTCACTTTGAAAACCTGTTGAGATGGAGATGATAGTTTAACATGTATACAGAATATTAAATTACTCCCCAAAGTCTGATAAACACTATGACCCCAGTCAAAACCCTTGGCTCTGGATCATACATTCTTCCTTGAATATCCTAATCTTTGGAGATTCTAAAACCTGCTATCCTTTATTTGCTGACCAGATGGGTGACTGTCCTTAAAATTTTTGTCTTATTTCTCACTGGCTGCTGTGTTTTAGAGAAAAATGCTGGGAGGGTGGGGACTTTCTCCAGTAAAGAGCTCAAGGGTCGACTCCTTCAGTTCCTTTGTCTTAGCATCTTCTTGCCCCCTTCCACAGAGATCCATATGGCTTTGGAGATAGTCGAGATACAAGACGTGATCGATCGCCCATTCGAGGAAGTCCAAGAAGAGAGCCCAGGGATGGCAGAAATGGCCGGGATGCTCGAGATGGCAGAGACATGCGAGACCCCCGAGTTTGCGAGACCACAGAGATAGCAGAGACATTCGAGATCACCGGGACAGCAGAAGTATGCGTGATGCTCGGGACATGAGGGATCTTAGAGACTTTCGTGACCTAAGAGAGACTAGGAATTTTCGAGATCACCGAGATCCCATGTACGACAGATACAGAGAGATGAGAGACTCCCGAGATCCCATGTACAGGTAACTTCTACAGTCATTCTGCTTGCTGGTCTTTGTTTGTTTATTTTTGGTAGCAGTCTTTTTTATGTTTGTTCTGCTGAACTAATTGCAAACTCTGTACAGCAGTGCCTTTCCCGGGCCTATGTTTCCGGTGTCCATCACCATGAGAGATGTGCTGCTTAATAAATATTTGCTGAATGTGTGCTTGAAGACAGATTTTGCTCAGTGAATGAATCTGGCTCTCTTCCTGTGGGCTGTGAAAGGCACAATTGTGCAAATGGAAAAAAAGATGGGAGTGAAAATTGTTTTGACTGTGCAGGACCACAGGCTAGATGTACAAATGGCCAATAAATACGTGAAAAGGTACTTGACATCCTTAGTTAGCAGAGAAATGCAAATCAAAACCACAGTGATATAGTACTTTGTACCCACTAGAATGGCTTTAATAGTTTTTTTTCTTTAAGTGTTGGTGAAGTGTAGAGGAACTAGAACCCTCATACATTGCTGGTAGGAATGCAAAGTAATATGGCTGCTGTGAAAAAGTTTGGCAGTTCCTCAGAAAGTTAAATGTAGTAGAATTAATGATCCACCAGCTCCACTCTTGAATATATATCCAAAAGAATTGAAAAGAAGAACTTACATAGATGGGTGTGACTGTACATAGCAACACTACTCACAGTAGCCAAAAGGTAGATACCACTCAAATGTAGACACCATCAATAGATGGATTATGATATATTCATACAGTATATTATTCAGCCATGAAAAGGTCATTTTTATACTTGCTAAGCCTTGATAGACCTTAAAAAATATGCTACATGAAATATTATGCTACATTGTCACAAAAGACAAATCATGTTTTCACTTACATGAAATATTTAGAAAAGGCAAATTCATAGAGAGAAAGTAGATTAGAAGTTACAGAGATTGGGGGTGAGTTTCTGTTCAGACCATTCAGGATGATGAAAATTGTTTTATATATGTATATTTTTTTATTCTGTTTCTTAACCACAATTTTTAAAAAGCACAAGGAAGGAGGCTTGAGGTAGGGCCTAGAATAATGGTTCCTCAAATATCAATAATTACTACCAATTATTTTGTGTTTACTTTGGGCCAGGGAGCTTCCATTATGCTGAGAGCGTTCTGTACGTCCTCCCAGTCCTTTTGGAAGGTAGGTTAACTCAGTCGCAGCCACAGAGCTGAAAAGCAGTGAGTCCCAGATACTAATTTTGTTTACCTAATCCCAAAGTTCTGTGCCTTACTATGTCTTCCTCACAGATGGCTGGATCTTGAAGAATTCTCTGTATTTGATTTTTGCAGGATAAAACCTTTAACTTTGTGTACTTTTCTTTACCTTTTCAGGAGAGAAGGCTCTTATGACCGATACCTGCGAATGGATGACTACTGCAGGAGGAAAGATGATGCTTACTTTGACCGTTACAGAGATAGCTTTGATGGACGAGGCCCACCAGGCCCTGAAAGTCAGTCTCGTGCAAAAGGTAAAGTAGAAAAAACAGTTTATTCTTATCACAAATAGAACACTTTATTAAAGAAAGAGGAAACTAATAACCAGCTGGAAAGGAGCTAATGACTTAGCTAAGGAGTTCACAAAAAGAAGAAATACAAATGGCCTGTTCATTTGTAGAGAGCATTCCTCTTGAAAATCATTTTTAAAATGCAAAGTAGTACTGTCATCTGGTTTAGTCACTCAACAAGAAGAAATAAATATGAAATACTATCAGTAAGAAAACAAATGAACTAAAGATTGGAGCTGAAGAGGTTAAATGTTTGTTTTTTTGCTCATTGACCAAATAAATATAACTATCTTTATTACCTATGTAG
>SJYC01010776.1:0-108421 GCA_006408675.1 Madoqua kirkii | reverse complement strand
AGAACTTTACTGCCTGGTTTTGTTTAGGATTTTTTTGTTGATTTTTTTTTTAATTGCCTGATTTTTTTTTTTTTTTTTTAAGCAAATTACAATTACCTGTCAATAAGAGTCTTAAATGGTTGTCCCAAAGATGAAAATTAGGATAATAATGATATACTATCTTTTGCCTATCGGTTGGCAGGAGGTTTTTTTTTTTTTAATGACAAAATTCAGTGTTGATTAAGTATGGAGAAGTAGCACAGATTATCCACCCCAAAGAAAGGATGAATTAGTAACAGCCTTTCCTAAAGGACATTCTGGTAGCATGTATCAGATTAAAGCAGCCATGCCCTGTAATCCCTTCATTCCATTTTAATGAATTTATAATAGTAAAAAAATAAAAACTTTTTTTCAGAAGTAGTCTAAAGGATTACGGCCTTTGCCTACAAGTAGTTCAAGATTGAAAATAAGACCTGTGACTTATTTTTATAGAAAGGCACAGTCCGTGTTTCAGTTTTCCCTGTGTCGTCCTGCAGAGCGTCTGAAACGTGAGGAACGTCGTAGAGAAGAGCTCTATCGTCAGTATTTTGAGGAAATCCAGAGACGCTTTGATGCCGAGAGGCCTGTTGATTGTTCTGTGATTGTGGTCAACAAGCAGACTAAGTAAGGACCCTTTGGATTTTTCCTGAGTGAGGAGAAGAAGCAGAAGAAGAATTAGAAATTTAGTCTTCTTGGCAGCTGTACACACTGCCAGGCTGTGTACGCTAACATTGCTGTACTGTGTTAACCAGAGTTCTTTCAGTTATAGATGATGGAAAACCCACTGCAAACTGGCTTGGGCCCAAAGGGAAGTTTTTAGTTTGCTTGACTGGGACATTCAGGCATGGCTGCATTCCGGGTCAGCCTCTCATAAAGACTTGTCTTTTGTGTTGTCTTCACTCTCAGACAAGCTTTCCACTTGAAAAGACCAGCGCTAGCTCTTGACATGCATCTCCTTAGCTTAGCAAACCCGTGGAAAGAGCTGCTTTTTCCTGTTGATTCCACCTGAAGGCCTGGAATTGTTTCCCATCCCTGGACTGTCCCTTTGGCCAGCATTGCTGGGAATCCCTGATTGGCCAGGGCTAGGTCATGTGCCCACCCATAGTGCTGAAAGTGGCACTAACCCTGTGGAGCCGAGGCAGACTGAGTGAGAATGGGGTGCCTTCCCAAAGGAAAATCCGAGGGAGTAGATGTTGATCAGGCAAAGCAGTAGATGCCCCCTTTGTGAAGGACCCCGAGCCCCTAATACGCGAGAAGGCAGGCATATCTGCATTTGCCAGCCAAGAAACCGGCTTCCTTTGGGAAGTGCCATGGCCTTGCAGAGCTGTTAGGCTGCTGTGCCAGCCAAGGCAGAGCTCACAGCACCGCTTTATTCTAGCTCTGTTTCACATTCTTTCCTTGAAGAAGCAGCTCAGAGGTGCAGAAGGGAGTGTAGCAGCTTGCAAATTGGGCAGCAGCTATGTTCCCTTTCCCCAAGTGGTTAGTAAAGAACTTCATGTATTTTCTAGCAGTTTGAGGTTAAAGAGCTAATTTTCAAGGCAGAAGCTAGGGAAATAGGTGTTGAGACAGCAAACAGCGCGCAGAGTTCACAGGCTCTGGGCTGCCTTGTTTAGAAATAGATGCTGCTTTAACTTACAGTTAACTTCTTTGCCTTTTTATTTTTAAATGCATGATAATAGCTGTCATTTTCTGAGCACCTACTCTGTACTACTCCATGCTAAGCGCTTTAAATTATTTTTCTAATCTTCATAGTAATCATGTTTCACATGTATTCATTCATCATATTTTTTCTGTGTGTGGCAGGTGCTAGGTCCTGAAGCTATAATACTAATGAGCAAAACACACATGGCCCCTTCCTCTGTGGAGCTTATACCCTAGTTGGATAGATGACAAAAATAAATGTATTGGTGATGAGTCTTATGAGAAGAAATATATCAAGGATCTGATTTAGATTGGAGAGAAAGTTAAGGAAATGACATATAAGCTGAGCCGTATTATTCCTGTCTGATTGGTAAAGAAACTGAGGTTTGTAAGAGGTAAAGGGATTTGCTTAATGCTTCACCTTCGCAAGTAAATGTTAGGGCCATGATCCAAATCTGTCTCTAGCATTTAAAACCCATGCTTTTTTCACTGTGGTGTACAGCCTCTGCCAAGACAGAAATGTGCTACAAATCTTAGGGAACAGGATGTTGTTTAGAAATGACCATCAGACTAGACAATCAAGAGAAGGGCCTGGGATACTAAGTACTGTCCATTGGGAACTTCTCCGCCGATATAAAGAGAAGGAATTGATTTAGATTCTTGGAGCCTGAAGAGGGTGCTAGGGAGACACTGGTAGAGCTTCTGACTGAGGTGCCACTGTACAGGTTGGGAGTCGATCAGGGAGTACTCAACTGGATCCTATTTGTTTCTACAGAGATTATGCTGAATCTGTGGGGCGGAAGGTCCGAGACCTAGGCATGGTAGTAGATTTAATCTTCCTCAACACGGAAGTATCACTGTCACAAGCCTTGGAGGATGTTAGCAGGGGAGGGTCTCCCTTTGCTATTGTTATCACCCAGCAACACCAGATTCACCGCTCCTGTACAGTCAACATCATGTTTGGAACCCCTCAAGGTATGGAGGCCCCAGTGGGTTACAGTTCCAGAAACTTCCAGATATTAGTCCATTAATGTTTTAGATAAAGGTGTTTCAGCTCAAATGTGGTGGAGCCCTTTGATAAGTGCATGACAGGAACTCACACAGTCATTTATTTGTTTGATCTTCTTTCATTGCACACAGTTCTGGGCCTGCTGTGTATGACATTATATTCAGCCCTTAGGTATGTGCAATGATGTGTTAGTAAATGTTTAACAGCCAGTTCTGGGGTGGGGATGGCGTGGTTTATAGAATTTCCTGATTTCCATGGTGTAAATACTCCCACCGTGTTCTATTTCAAGCCACAGACATGAAGTCACTTCAGGGCAAGTTGGGAAGAGAGGCGCACAGTCTGCTCGCACCAGTGAGAGCCAGCCCAGCCCTGGCACACACTGCACTGAGGGTGGTGGAGTCCCTGCTTCACCAGACTTTGGAATAAGGGACACAGCGTGTGACAGGCAGTTAGGAGACTGTTAGTGTGCTGGAGAAGTCAGTGGAGGGACTTTGAGAAGAGGGAGGCGGCCTTGACCTCCTAGAGGCCCAGGGTAGGTTCCCTGAAGTCCTTCCCTGAAGTAACTTTTAGTCCTTTGCTCCCAGATCGTTGAGACTCAGTCAACTGATGCCTTGCTGATTGCCTCACAGCATAGACGTTTCCCTTCTCCCACTGCCCCAGGCCCTCTATTTGCCTGACCAGTTTTACCCATAAGCATAAAGTGTAGAAGCCTCTCCAGCAGGTCATTCGCCTCTCTGAGGAACAGTCCTCAAGATGTGTGAAGACATTTATATCAAGTGCCAAGAAGTCTTCTCGTCACCTTATAAATCTTGTTGCCCAAGGGTGAGGGGAGAAGGTTATTGAGGGTCGTAATTTGATCTTAGTCCATAACCTTTGAACTTTTTTGATACATTAAAAAAACAGCTCTATCCTGAGGAGCATGGTGGAAAGCCAGCCTTTCCAGAAGGGCTCTGTGGACCCCCGTGGCCTACCTCCTGTGGTCATTCTCCACATGGTCTTTTTGAATCTGTGAGATGTCATGTTTCCCTGGTTTTTACTACATGTCTGTGATCTAAGAATTCCCCGCAGAACTAGCTCTCTACAAGTGTGTGTGCTTCCCACTGAAGAAACCCATTCTCTGTCTTCCAAGCTGCATCCCCTCCTGCCTCACCTCTCCCTATCCCCATTCCAAGGCTTTTTGTCAGTGAAATGGTTTTCTTGCTTGTTTGAGGTCAGGAAAGGTTTGGTAGAGTTCAGCAGGTAGGCACTCAAATCTGTCATGGGAGAAAATAGCTCATGTCATTCCCTCCTACAGAGCATCGCAACATGCCCCAGGCAGACGCCATGGTGCTGGTGGCCAGAAATTACGAGCGCTATAAGAATGAGTGCCGGGAGAAGGAGCGCGAGGAGATTGCCAGACAGGCGGCCAAGATGGCTGATGAAGCCATCCTCCAGGAAAGAGAGCGAGGAGGCCCCGAGGAGGGAACGCGCGGGGGCCACCCCCCAGCCATCCAGAGCCTCCTCAACCTGCTGGCCGACAACAGGTACCTCACTGCTGAAGAGACTGACAAGATCATCAACTACCTGCGAGAGAGGAAGGAGCGGCTTATGAGGAGCAGCACCGACTCTCTGCCTGGTGAGCTACGTGGCAGGGCCGAGGTGAAGTCTGACTCTGCATTTCTCTAATCCCCAGGCTCTGTTGGGAGGGTGGCAGGCCCAGGGCTCTTTTGGGGGGGTAAGGGGAATGAGCCCATCCCATGGGTTTTCCCGCATGGGCCATCTGTGCTGGTGTAATAATGGTAACTTAAGATTTGGATACTGAATTCTGATCCCTGTAGTTAATGTGGTGGTGGTTGGGCTAGTATGGCTGGCTCCCTGGGAACCAAGATGGATGCCCTTTTTTTTCAAAGTAGTTCTCTGGGGGAACTAAGCTGTTTACTGAAAACAGCACATACTATGAAGTGGCACCTTTGGGAAATCGATGTTATAGTCTGTGTACTGTGTGATTGATGTAATCAGTGATTGTTGTTCTTCCCTGGGCTGCTGAGCCTCCTGCCCATGGAGGGTATTTTTCAACCAGATACCTCTTCTTTCTGTCTTCTAGGCCCGATTTCCCGTCAACCACTCGGGGCGACCTCGGGTGCCTCACTGAAGACACAGCCAAGCTCTCAACCGCTCCAGAGTGGCCAAGTGCTCCCGTCTGCTACACCCACTCCAGCTGCACCCCCCACCTCCCAGCAAGAGCTTCAGGCCAAAATCCTCAGCCTCTTCAATAGTGGCACGGTTGCGGCCAATAGCAGCTCTGTATCCCCCTCAGTTGCTGCCAGAAACACCCAGAACCAGAATTTTTCCACAGCAGCGAACAGCCAGCCTCAGCAAAGATCACAGGCCTCTGGCAATCAGCCTCCAAGCATTTTGGGACAGGCAGGATCTGCTCGGAACATGGGCCCCAGGCCTGGGGCTCCTTCCCAAGGGCTCTTTGGCCAGCCTTCCACCCTCCTGGCACCTGCCAGCAACTTGGCTAGCCAGAGGCCTGTGTCTTCCACAAGTATCAACTTTGACAATCCAAGTGTACAGAAAGCTCTGGACACCCTGATCCAGAGTGGCCCTGCTCTCTCCCACCTGGTTAGCCAGACCACAGCACAGGTGGGGCAGCCCCAGGCCCCCATGGGATCGTACCAGAGGCATTACTGAGGCTAAATCTCAACTTCCCCCAGACCCCTCTTCCCCTGGGCTCCTGCCTGTTGCGTTCTAAGTAGTTACTTGGAGGATGTTCTCTGCGCGTATCCAGGTCCACATCGAATGGCATAAGTTTCTACCACCTGCTCTCTTCTGCCCAAGGCTGTTGTTACTTATTCCTTCCAGAGTCAGAGTTTGTACTGCCTTGGAGATGTATTTTTTGTTGTTGGGGTTATTTTTATTTTTTTTATTTTTTATTTTGAAGAAAATAAATATCTCTGGGGTCATGGGCAGTCTAGGTGTCTGGGCTCCGTTTGTATTTTATTTGTCTCTGTCAGCTCGATGTGGGGGTGGGAAGGAAAAAGCAGCCACGTCCCAACTGGCTGCGTTTGGGGTAGTCCTTTCATGGCGAGAGCCGCTGCCTTTGTTCGTTTTGAACCTCCCCAAGGCTTTCTGGCCTCACACGGGCCCACCAGAGCACGAGCTCCGCCTGCGTCCCTGTGCAGGGTCACAGAGCTGCAGGCTGGGCTTGGTAGGTACGGCGCCGGTGCACCCTGTCCCACAAGTGTGGGGGCTGCCTGTGGGGTGGTGAGCAGGCTGCTCTGGAGTTGTTGAAGAGGGTCCATGGCAGTCACTTTTCTGCCTGACCCAGAGTAGTTCTTGGTTTTTCTTTTTTTTTTTTTCTTGGTGGCTTTCATTGCGATGGAAGATTTTCCATGGACTGAGCAGCGCCGGTCACCAGCAGTTTAACCCAAACTGTGAATCTGGGCCCCAACCACTCTGAACCCTTTAACATTTGTCAGCCTCTTCCTCACCAGTGGTAGCTTCATGGAGTTGGCTCTAAGAAGACCACTCTAGACTCTGGCGGTGAACACCTGTTTTTTCAGTGATTGCTGTGAGCTTTTGGCCCAGAAATCAGGTTCTTGTTCTGTTTTCTGAGCAGCAGGAAGTAGGGACCATTTTTATGTCAGACTTTTGGTAGCTGGACATGTTCTTGGTGCAGGCGGCTGTTCATAACTTCTGAGCCCGAGTGAAGTTACTAGAGGGAGGACCTCTGCCTGCTGCTCTAAGTGGAGCCAAAGGAAGCTGCCTTCTCCCTAGGGATGGTGCTCCTTAGCGCCTTATGGATCAGTCTCAAGGGACCCCTGGCGGAGACACGGGAGAGCAATGACTTCAGCTGAGTCCTTGCCAGTAGCTGAGTAAACATTGGTTTCCAAAACTCAAGGTCCCCAGATGGTAGTGTTTTGTTCTGACCTGTTTGTGTTATATAGTGGGTTTTTTTTTTTCTTTCCCTCTTTGGAACTCCTGTGTTGTTAATAAGATGAAATGATTACTTTTTAATTAAAATGTAAAAGTGAAAGCCATGTTGTCTTTTTTGGGTGTGACTGTCAGTAGGGCCTCTGTGGGCACTCCTTCCCGAGCGTGTAGGTGAGGATCCCTGACAGCGCTGACTGGCTTCAGTCTGTCATGAGGTCTGTCCCCTTTGTCCTCAGCCTGCAGTAAGGCCTCAAAACCTCTTTGAACCCTAGCTTCTCTCACAGCTCACCTATTTAGAAGCTTTAACAACAGTTCAGAGTAAAAGCCTGCTGGGTAATTGTAGTGGTGTGTAAACATCCTTGTTTGTGGCAGACTTTCAGCGTGTCAGAGGCTTGTCCGCTTATTCTAACGAAAACAGAATGGCGAGGAGGCCATTTCTGACCAAAAGGCCGTGGAGAGGGGAGCTCTCCTGTTTTGATTTTGTCTGTTGCCAGCCTATCATGCAAGGGGTTGGCAGAACCAGTGTCTCAGGTGGCTGCACTGGGGAGCATTTCACAGAGCTCCCCACCAGGAAACTCGGGGTGGGTGTGGTGAAGCAACTGGCATAAAGCGGCCAGTAGATCAGGGATGAAGACGCCATCAGCACCCAGCCTGCCCTGGAGGTGCCGTCTTGGGTGTTTGGCAGGGCTCTAGAACCATCAGTACACAAACTAGGCAGCTAGACCTGGAGGATCAGCCAACCAGCTCTTCCGTCAGTGGTGGTCCGTGTTTCTGATTAAGAGTCCAGTCTTCATGGGGGGCCCACTTTGAATACCCCTCTTCCCACCTACTAGTTCTTCCCCCCTGGAGTGTCCAAACAGCACACCTCAGGCTGTGAAGGGTATAATAAAATTATTTTTATTGCATTTTGTGCAGACAGTCTAAAAAATTAATACAGTAAAAGCTATAAAGCATTAAATGGGAGCATTCAACAATAAAGGAAAGAACCAACCCTCTCCTTTTCATCTTGGCACAAAGAACACAAGATCAATACTGAGGCAGAATGCGAGATACTGAAACACTGAAAATTAAAGGCAGGCCTAATAATAGTAATAAATACTCTTGATTTGGTTTGCAACCTCTCCTATTTACAAGGGTTTTCAACTTCATTGCATTGCCCTGCACATAGATCGTCTAAAACAAAAGCAACACTAGTTATCACTACAAGGCTATTGAAATATTGCACTCAGAATAAAAGTCACTTGAATGGACATGAAACATCGAGCTACATGATTATAAAGATAAGTTGATGAGTGACGGGTAATAACATTCATAACAAATATTGCACATGTAGCACAGAAAACTTGGGGTTTTATTGTGGGATGTCTGTTTTCATCAATGGAAACTTTGCTCTTGCCAACCAGACAGCCTGGGCCCAGATAGTGCAACTTTGGTTCCCTAAGTGATGTTAATACAGCCCCCTTTCGGTTCTGCCTAGCCTACCACTTCAGCCTGAGAGTGCTAGGCCCCCAGAAGGCTAGACCCAGCTGTGGTTCTCAGAGGGAGGTCTTGGAGGATGGGGGTGGGAAGTGCTGGTGTCTAATACCTCCACTTCTGATTACTACTCGGAAAAATCTATCAAACCCCTGGTCAAATTTCAGAGAGGCCTTGGTCTAACCGCAGGCGTCCAAACCTCCTCCAGCCACACCTGACCCAGTCTAGATGGCACCAGCGCCAGCTCTGCCTTGGGCTCAAAGGAAAGGAGGTGGTGAGGTCAGGAGTCCCCAGAAGCCTCAGCTCTGGGAGGTGGACGGGATGTCTAACTAGGTGCAATCAGGGCCCTGGGGCTGGAGTTACTGTACCCAGCCCCAGAGGGCGCTGGAACGAGCATGCAGTGCTTGTAACCCCCTTAGTAACGTGCCCTGGGGGAAGGGAACCCGGCCAACGGGGTTTCTCTAAGGGAAGAGGGCACCTATGGCCGGGCTGGCGGAGCAGAAGCGCCAAAGATTGGTGCTGGAGAAGCCAAAGGCCTTGGGCCCTAGTTGGAGGAGGGCAGAGAGGCGCTTAAGAACTAAGCAAGTGGCGACTCCAGCTCTCCCCCAGGCCCAGGTGCCTGGGAGACGCTGCTAGAGGCCGCTGCTAGGCAGCGAGGCCCGGCCCCCAGACGCAGAGAAGGCGGCTGGGTCCCCGAGGCCGGAATTGCCGGATGGGAACAGGGTAGGAAACGTCAGGGGCAGCGCTGGGACCACCCCGGCGGGTCCGGCCCCTAACCCAGAACCGCTCCCTCCTCCCTCACCTGTCCCAGGGAGGAAACTCCGGGGGAGGGGCCGCCCTCCAACCCCCCCTCCCCCCGATTTCAGTCTTTGGCGAAGAGCCACGGGATAGGGGAGTAGGCGACAACCCGGTGGAGAAGAGACGCCTGCTCCCCCAGCGAAGGCACCGGGACGGGGCTTCCTGGGGGCGGGGGCGAGGGCCTCTCTCGGTTCCTCTGGCTTAAGGAACGCCCCTCCCCTCTCCTGGCCCCAGCTTGCATAAAGAGCCGATGAGAAGAGGCTGCGCGCGTCTCTGCAGCCACAGTGGAAGCTCACATTCTCTGGGAGGCGAATCCAGGAAAAGTTGGGACACTTGTCTCCTTCGTCTCCGAAAAGATCTAGAGGGAAGAAGGGTCGGAAGCCAAGGGCGCGCGGAAAGGATGAGGAGGCGTCGAGGGGTTGGGTGGTCGAGGGACCACGAGTTCCGCCTGGGCCTAAAAGCATTTTTGCTCTCAAACGCTCGGACGTCAAGGAAAACCCAGCCTCCCGAGGCCTCCGCCTTCCCTGGGCGCGCCCCCGGCGGGAGAGCGCGACTGCGGCGAGAAGTCCGTTGCGCTTCCAAGTCACAGAAATATGGGGACGTTAAAAATACACGCGATGTCTCCTGTACACTATGTATACGCTCGGCCGGCTCGCGCCCGCGGCCACGCGAGGAAGTAGAACGCAGACGGCGGGGCACCTCCTCGCCACCCCGCGCGCTCGGCCGCCGGGGGAGGGGCGCAGAGTGCGGGCGGGGCGGGGCGCGGGGAGAGAGGGAAGGGGCCGGGCGGACGACCGGGGGAGGTCCTCGCAGCCCCAGGTCCGCTCCTCTCCGCAGCCTCCTCCGATCTTTATTGCAGCGTCTCCTCCGGCGGGGCGAGGCCGGGCTTAGAAAAAGGGCGGCCGGGGCCGACGCGCCAACGGGACTCTGGTCTCCGGGAGGGGAGGTCTTCGGGTCCGCCCAGCCGACGTGGCCTCCGGGCTTCAGGCAGCGGGGAAAGGGGGCCAGGGCGCGGGCACAGGGTCTGTATGTAAACGGTGACAGCGGCGGGGGGCGCGGCGAGGGCTCTGAGGCCGCGGGCCGGACGCGCTCGGGCCCGGGTGTTTGGTCCTGGCTCTCAAGAGTAGATGGTGATGACCTCGCGGCCGCCGCCGCGGACCAGCATCACCCGGTCCAGGCGCTCGGTGAGAACCTCGAGGAATTCCATGTCTGAGGGCCCGTCAAGGAGAAAGACCGTCCCCTTTCCTCCCCCATGGAATCAGGCCCCAGCGGAACGCGGGGCTCGCGACCCGTCCGAGGTGCTGATTCTGAAGCCGACCCGGCTCAGCCATTCCTTCCCAGGGCTAGGACCTAAGTCCCCTGATGTCCGCCTCCCTCCTTCCTCCCAATTTTAAGCCCAGGATACAGTTTTCGTCACCGTTGCGGTTGCGGGGAGGCCCAGGCATGTTGAGCAAAACAAGCTTGGCATCCTGGGATTTCTTGACGATGACCTCGTTCAGCCGCACGGCGGTGTGCATGCGCCGCACGTTGGATTGGTTCCTGCGGGAGGAAGCCAGGGAAGAGGAGGGCACGTAAGGCCAGGAGAGAGGGTGTTCTTGGATCCAGTCGCCCCTTCCAGCACCTCCCCGCCCCCAGCACTGGGCTGCTGGGATCTGCTCCTTGCAAGCCAGGGACCACCAACCCTAGACCACTCCAAGCTGGGCTACTCAGAGACCCAGAGGTCAGGGGCACGAGTTGAGGGTTCATGGTGGAGTGAGAAAAGTAGGGAACCTGGCCAACCTAGGAGAGAATTTAAAAATTCTGAAGCACTTACAAGTTCTCCCACTCCCTTCAGGAAACATAAGAGAAGCAAAGAGGAAGGAAAAGGAGAGGGGTCAGAAAAAGCAGGAGAAGCTGAGGACTTGAGCCACCATCAACACCCTGTGTGCAGAGGACTCCTGTTCTCCCAGCCCCCCAGCCTTCACCTTTCCTCTGCCTGCACCTGCGCATTCTGACACTTAGCAATCAAGCCCAACCTGAGTCCTCAGGCACAGCAACCAAGCGGAGGTCTGGACTGGGCCTTCCAACTACCAGGCCAGGACCCCTTCCACTCATTTACTCTCCATGGGAGCAAAGACCCTGTAGGCTCACCCCAGACCCCAGCCCTTAGCCCCCAGGCCCGTACGGCTTCATGCTGAAGAAGTCCTTGATGCCCTCAGAGGAGACAGGACTGGGGCCCTTGTTCTTCTCTGCCACCGACTTGTCCTTGGTCCAGGTGAGATGCACTTTTTCTGGATCTGCCTCGCCCTCCACCTCAGGCTCCTCTCCCGGAGACGGTGAGCTGCTAGGGCAGCTGGGAGCACTTTGGTCATGGATCAGCTGCACCTAAAGGATGAAAGAAGAGATGGCATGCGATTCAATTGGAGACCAAAGATTCTGCTCCCACCGGTTGCAGCCAAACTACCCGAGCTGCATACCTCCTCTTCCGGCTTCTCCTCACTGTCACCAGCCGTCTCTTCTGGGACGTTGAGACGGAGCCGGGTGTTGGCTGGATTCTTTCTTCGGATTGAGCCACGAGACTCATCTGTAATACTCTGGATCTAGGGAGGGACACAAGTTGGTGCCATGGTAATCACTACCCATGCCCTGCAAAGAGCTAACCCCAAAGCTGATGTTCAGCCAGGATGCGCACTTTCGGGACCTGTACCAGTTGTTAAAATCCTGCGATGCTTCGGCCCCAGTGATACAGCCACTCCAGCTCCTCTCTGGTAGCCCTGGCCTTCCCACCCTCCAAAGGCTTGACACCTGGCCTGGCTGAGCTCTACCTCAGGGCCAGTGCTGACTGCTCGGTGCACATGCCACTTCATACAATTGTCCTGTCACCCACCTCTGAGAGCTCTTCTGTCCCCAGCCCCAAGGACCCCACTCGCTGGGGTGGGGCTTTCATCCAAATGCCAGAGGGCTGGTGGGCCCCTGTTACCCACACGGGACAGACCTTACAGCCAGCCTTACCCCATGAGAATTCATCACCGTTACCCCTGAGAACCCACCATCCACACCGTAGGAGGTTTGCCCCCAGCTCTCATCATCAGCTGCATCCTGAAATACCCACTCATTACTCACTCTCTAAGGGTCTATCACATAATACCTGTCCCCCACACTGCAGCCCACACCCCTGAGGAGCCATCATCCATGCACATTTAGCTTCCACTCTTCTCCCTTGGGCCCCAGAAGTCACGTCACGAGCAGATCTGTCACCCTTGCCAAAGCCCCTCTGTGTCTCGGCTGGGAGGCTGGAGACAGGCAGCTGCAGCGTGCACCCTTGCTGCTGGGGAACCAGTGCCAGGAGGCAGCAATGCCAGTGACCAGCAGTGGGCCATCCCAAACCTGCGCAGCCCCAGAGCTGGCAGCAGCTTGAGACACTCTGAGCCCAGCCAGGGCAACCTCACCTCCCGCTCCCGTTCATTCTTGGTTAAATGCATTTGTTTGAGGATCTGGGAACGCTGCTCCATCACCAAGGTCTTCTCGTAGGTGTAAGCGGAGATGTCACTCTCATGCTGTGGGCAGGCAGGGGTGGGATGGGGGAGAGGGGCAAGGGAGGAAAGTATGAGCTCCGAGCTCAGGTGCAAGCCCAAGAAAAGGGAGGCAGGCCCCCTTCCTGCTGCCAGCCTAGGGCTTCCCTGTCCAATGACCTAGTTTAATCAACTGTTGTGGGAGGAAGGACAAAGCAGAGGGCGATGCTCTTTGAAGGCGAGGCAGCTCATTCCCTCCACAGCCAAGCCCGGGACTGGGTGAATGAATGGGTGAATTAATGAATGAGTTGATTAATTAATTACCTGGGTGAATGGAGAGGGGGAAGAAGTTAAAAAAGGAACACAGAGATGAATGAATACATACACATGTGAATGAATGGGTGAGTGAGTGAATAAATACATTCATGAATATATGGGTGGATTAATGAATATACCATTAGAGGGACAGGTAAATGGTGCTGAGTGGAATGGACGACGAGAGGCTTTAGAGTGTGACTGCCAGAAGCGTGGACTCTAGAGCCAGCCTGCCTGAGCTTGAATCCTGGCTCTGCCATTTGGTGTATGTTTGGGGCAAATACTTAATGTTTCTGTGCCTCAACTTCCTAATCTGTAAAATGGAAATACTGATAATTGGATAACGTATCTATTTCACTGGTTGCTGTGAGAAGTAGTGTATATATAAAGTGCATAGAACAGTGCCTCCCATGTTGTCAGCATTACTAGACATGTCTATTGCTATAAAGGAGACGAGGCAGGGTGGGTGAGTGAGTGGATGGATGGATGGGTGGAAGGGCTCTTGGGTGAACATGTGAGAGCCTTAAAAGTGGATCGTTGTGCCCAGGTTCCATCCCTGGTCAGAGAACTACATCCTCCATGCCACAACCAAGAGTTCACAGGGTGTAACTGAAGATGCCACCCACCACAAAAATCAACCTCAGTACCACAACTGGGACCCAGTGCAGCCAAAAGTGGACTGGAGGGCAAGGGGAGGACCTTAGCATCACAAGCTGATGGGTACTGGGGTTCCCCTATTTGGTTCTGGGCCCAAGGGCAAAGAGGCCAGCAGGACTCCAAAATGTCAGAGGCAGCTCCTGGGGGCTCACCATCTCCACCACCTCGACCTCTGCGGTGATACGTAAGTGGTACAGAAATGTGGTCAAGTCCTTCTTCATCTGGATGCTATTGTCGTCCATCTGGGCCACGGTGAAGATTCGCATCTTGCACTTCCGCCAAACCTGAGAGATGAAGGGGACCCAGAAAAGTCCAGTCCAGATCCCGTGCAGAGACCTGGAGCCATACCTCATCCTTCACCCTTCCCACCCACCTTCCAACACATCCAGGTAGCCCACCAATCCTCTATCTCGGTGGCCACTCCCCACAAAAATGCCCCTACTTAGGTGAGGGTCCCCCCACCCTCAGTGAAGCATCACTCGCTTGAGTTAAACACAGCTCTCCTCTAGAATTCAAGTACATCTGCCAGGGGAGACACAGTCAGTTCCCAACACCTCAGAATAAAGGAGGTGACTGGAGCACTCTACCAGGAGCTCACACGGAGGCAGGCCGGGCGGGAGCCCGGGAGCCCCCGCACGCGCGGCCATGAGCACGTGCACACAGGAACGCTCACGCTCACGCACACGCACCTTGTGGTGCCGCAGCAGGAAGGCAGCAGCATGAGCATGCCGCCGTCGTGCACAATCCACCAGACGTCGATGCTGCCTTCAGAGAAGCGCTCGGGGTTCCCGGGAAACATGGAGACATTCTTGGTGACCAGCAGGGCCAGGTGGCCAGCCGTGGTTTCCCGGACCAGCTCTGGGGGAGACCAAGGAGATGACAGATGGTAAAACGGTGACCCTGGTCCCCTCCTTGGCAGCCAGCACCCCTCCCCATCCCGCCTCTCGCCTCAGTCTTGGACTGAGGAGTCAGAAAAGCCCCATCCGCCGGGGCCTCATTTGAACTTGGGGAGAAAAAAAAAAACCCTCTCTGGGCCTCAGTTTCCCCACTGGTCAAGTGGCAATAAGGACGCCTGCCCTTTCTGATTAAGAAGGCCACCCTGCAGCACTCACTTAATCCTCCCAACTACCTTCTAACTGGGATCTACTGATAAAGCAGCCTCAGGGTTTACCAGCTGCCGTGACCTGCATCTCTCCGTGCATCAGTGTCACGGCCCTGAAACAGGGACAGCCATGCCTAGCCCTCACAGGCCTGCCGAGAGAATTCGAGACTTAGAGAAGCCCCCACTTGTCTGGCGCACAGAACACAGTCCGTAAGTGTTACTGTGTGACTTATTATCCGTACTACCGAGGAATCCGGTGCTCAGAGAGGGCGAGGCACTTGTGAACAGTCACACAGCAAGGAAGGGCCAGAAGTTAGATTTAGATCCAGGCCTCGGCGGTCTTCCCACTGGCCTGCACTGTCTTCCCTGCACGGTCGTGAGCCCTGCAAGAGCCAAGTCTGTCTCCTTCACACCTGAGTCCCTGGGCTCCCAGCACAGTGCCTGGCACCTGGCCACCTTTGCCCGCCATCACCTATATATGCTGAACCCATACTTGTTATGCCTGGGAAGCCGTCCGCAGGCCCAAAGGAGAACCCACCCCCAGGCAGCCCTCCACCACTCCCAGCCCAGCCAGCTTTACCAATGAAGTTCCTCCATGTCTGATGATCTTCCTTCTGTCGCCAGTTGCGCGGCCAGCCAACGAGTACAGTGTTGTGCTGAAGCCCCCCGAGGCCCCCGGACTGAATCAGGTGGGACACGCCATCTCGCAGGTTGGAAGAAATCACGACCTGGCAGAAGCCTTTCACTTTCTCTGCCTCCATCAGGCGCCGGATGGACTGGGGTGGCAAGGATCAGAAAAGGGCCAGCCTCAGGCCCAGGCCCCCTTGGCCGTGCTCAGCCCCTTGCAGCCTCCCTACCTCCCATCTCTCCTCTCCATTATCCTGATCTTCCTGAAGCTCAGCTCCGATATGTCAGCCCCTGGCACCCCATCACTATGGCCCCTATTCCCCGCTGCTCAAGCAAAGCTCTTCCTGATCAGACCCCATGCTTCCCATCACCCTGCCAAGGCTCACAGATTCCCCAGGGAAGCTCTCTCCCACCACCCAGACTCCCCCTCCCCCATGTTGTCCATGACACCCTGCCTGGCCCAATTCAACCATCACCTTCTTCAAACACCACCCCTCCACCCAGGCCAGAATGAAACGGCTCCTCTGCCTAGCCGGACAATTTGGTTTTAACGATTTTTTAAAGTCAGCATAATAATAGGCATTTAAAACACACATTCAGTCTGCGTGATGAAAGAAGTGTTTTACGACTCTCCTCTCCGTTTATAGCTAAGGAAATTGAGGCTCAGAGAAATTAAGACTTGCTTCAGGCCATATGGATAATGGATACTATTGTAGAGGTTCAAATCCAGGGGTCTGACTCCATCCTTCACACTCTTAACCAATCCCCTAATGTCAAACAGCAAGTGCTCCACTTTCTGCCTCTGCCCTAATTTGTTAATTCAGCATGCAGTGGCTGAAAATAAGAGCAGAGTAACCTTGGGCAAATCACCTCCCTCTGTGAGCCTCAGTTTTCTTATCTGTCAAATGGGCATTGTGACAGCTACCTCATTTAGGAAGAGGGAGAATGACATCACATGATGTGTAGCGCTTAGTGTACAGCCTGAGAGATCATAAACACTCAATATGTTCTATTACTTCGTAGTTACTAACTCTAAGGCAGCCCCTGTCAACCTCAGATGGGTTGGAGAGCCTTCTGTGTATGTTCTCTCTCCCCCACCAGCCTGTGACCACCTTGTGGGGTGGGGTTTGGTCTTCCACCTCTCCATGTCCCCAGGGCCTACCCCAGTGTCTGGTACCCAGGACATGTGCAGCCACTGCATGTTGAATTAAAGTGACCAGTGGAGGCCTCCAGCCCTGGGCCCTGACAGATTGGTGTGAACGGCCCAGTGAGGCAGAAACAGCGGCTGTCACAAGCCATTAGGGGTGCCCCACCCCATCTCATCTCACCTCCCTGAGGCCCCCTTTCCCCTCTCCACTCTAACCATGGCCCCAAGGGGAGAGAGGCCTGAATCACAGACAGAACCCACTTCCTCTGCCACCCACCAGACACCTGTTAGTGCCACTTACTGCAGACCCCGCTGCCCCAGCTCACGGTGGCTCTGCCACTGCTCCGTGAGCACTGACCAGTAGACAGGAACGAGAGCAAGTGATCCAGCCCCCGGGACCTGGGCTCAAATCCTGCTATGCTTCCAGCCAGCTCTGTGACTTTCAGCAAGCCACTTTCCCTCTCTGGGCCTCAGTCTCTTCCTGTGCTAAACTGGATACTTATCCTGTGACCCCATGTAGTGTGGGAACTGGAAGAATTCACCAACGTGAAAATGCTTTAAAAGATTTATGCTTTGGCAGAAGAAAGCTGGAAGAGGAGTCTAGGTTTTGAGTCTCTGCTTTCTGTCCTTAAACAAATGACCTGACTTCTCCAAGCCTCAGTTTCCTTATCCATAAAATAGGCCCTTCTGGCCCTGATCATCTTGGGTTCTGCAGGTTGGATTCTAAGGAACTTAGTCATTGAGTCCTTGGACTCCACTTTTGAGGAGGAGGACAGAGAAGCCTGAGCCCCAGCTGATGGCAGAGGTGGTAGGGAGAAGATGAAAAGGAGCAAGAGGCTGTCTTCCCAACTGCCACGTGGCCCCCACCAAGGCCTGTACTCACCTCCTCTGCCCGCTGCGCCTGGGGGTGATTATCCAGAAAGGTGCCCTCAAGGACAGAGCCCACAATGGTCAGGCCCTTCCCTGCCTTGAGCTGGGAGGTCAACGAGAGCAGCTGTGGATGGACCACGTTCTGGTCTTGGTCCACACGTACCAGCACCAGCAGCTGTGGCCTGAAGCAGGTGCAAGATCACGTGATTCATCCACCACCTCCCCAAGCACCATAACTCATACACCCATACTCCATACACTAACCACGTGTCCTCCATACTCCCATCCACCTAAACATTCCTCCACCCGTGTCCTTCAGTTATCAACCCATCCAGTCATCTCGCACACATCTCTCCATCATCCACCCACCCATCCATCTCTGCATCTATCTCTCTCACCCATGCATTCATCTGTCCATCCAACCACCCGTCTACCTCACCCACCCACCCATCCACCCATCTATCCACCTACCCATCCATTTTATCCTTCAGTTATCCATTCATGTCCATGTTAATTTACCAACATATGTATTATTCACTCAATTATCCTCACATCCACCTAACACCACCCATCCACACATTCATCTATTCACCCAACCACAGTCCCATACATATACACTCAGCTCTCTACCCATCTATTTATCTGTTAGTTTCCTTATTCTTTAGCCTCTGCAGCCAACCATCAGTTTGATAGCATCCTCTAAGCACCTACTCTGGGCTAGATCCTGTGCTAAGGATTCACAGACTATTTATGCAAAGCACCAGTCTCTAAAAGGCCAGTTTAGTAGACATGAGTGAGGACAAGTCCACAAGGTCCTCATTCCAGAGTTCCAGACCTTACTCTTAGCAAAATGAACCTGAAGGAGAAGGAGGGCTTGCTGAGCAGGCAGCTGGAAAGCAGCTGGGCTGAGAGGCGGGAGGGGAAGATTCTAAATGGCTCCAGTTTTGCCTTCCACGACCTCTGAGACCTTCTCTAAGCCCTGATTTTCACATGAATCAAGTAGTAGTAGTAGTGAAGTCGCTCAGTTCATGTCTGACTCTTTGCAACCCCATGGACTGTAGCCCACCAGGCTCCTCTGTCCATAGGATTGTCCAGGCAAGAGTACTGGAGTGGGTTGCCATTTCCTTCTCCCCGGGATCTTCCTGACCCAGGGACTGAACCCAGGTCTCCCATATTGTAGGCAGAAGCTTTACCATCTGAGCCCCCAGGGGAGCCAATAGAGAGACTGTTAGTAGTCTAGAGATTTCTAAGAGGCCCTGTAACTCTTTGGATGGTCCCACCTCTAGCAGGGCAAATGCTCTGCGATATTCCACTTACCTGTCTGAGCACATGCCTTCTCCAGGGAACTGTGAACTCACTACGTTCCCTGGAGACCGGAAGGGGTCAGCACATAGACCATGTGTTCATAGGTGTTTTTTTAAACAAATGATGGGATGAATGGAGGGATGGATAGATGGTTAGAAACTGGCATGGCAGGTAGGGTTTTGGAGAACAAATGTGTGGAACCTCAGCTCAGCCTCAGCGTTACAGGAGGGAAGGGTTCAGATGAGGCCGAACCCCACTCAGCAAGAGCAGAACGGAGCAGGCGGGGTGGGTCGGCCGCTCCCTTCCCCTTCAGTCGCCATTATTTACCTCCAGTTCTTGGTGTGCGGGGGCCCTTCTTCTAGGCGCAGCAGGGCGTAGCGAGCAGCGCTGAGAGACAGGCCTCGGATCCCATCGCCCCATTCCTTCTCTGCCCTGGGGTCCAGGAAGAGGGGATCACGAGAGGCAGAAAGCCGGGGAGTGCCAGGGAGAAGCACCCACCCCCCAGTGCGGAGCCAGAGCCGTCCATCTCAGGCTCAGAAGGGCAGTCGCTCCTGGCTGCCTCCATTTCTCAAAGCCTTGGTGCCTGCCTCTGCTCCTGTCCCACCCCCTCAACTTTCCTCTGCATTCTCCCCAGCTTCTCAGCCTCAACCCTCACCCTCCCCGCAGGCACCCATCACAGCTCCCCTCCTCGCCCGCCTTACCCGCGGTACCGCCTTACCCGCGGTCCCACCTTACCCGCGGTACCCGCCTTACCCGCGGTACTCGATATACTTGTAGATGAGCCCAGCATGAGCATGGCCACCAGCGCGTAGTACCAGGAGCAGATGAACATGAGGGCCAGGCAGAGGCTCATGCCCAGGAAGGAGAGTGTCCTGGACAGTGGGAGGGAGACCCGGCCTCTGAGCCCCTGGCGGGCTTCTCACTGTGCCCGGGGCTCAGACAGCAAGAGTTAGATGGGGCAGGGAGGGCCTGGGCCAGACCTGGGAGGCTACAGCCAGGGCTAGGGGAGCTCACACCATCATCTCCTGGAGCACCACCGGAACCTGGGGCCTCTGGGTGGATGAGCAGCCACGGACAGGGCCCCACCCAGCTCCTCAGTCACCACCCTGCCCCGGCCCAGTGCCTCAGGCCCTGGCAGACCACCCTGCCAGAGGGGTTCTGAGGGCAGGCGTCTCTGGGGAGAGTTGGAGGCAAGATCTCCCAGGAGGAACATGGGACGAGGCAACTGGGGCAGCAGGAGGGCCGAGGTGGGACAGGCAGGCAGCCTGGGTTCTGGTCAAGGTGTGCCATAGCCTTGGGTGGGGAGTGACCTTAGGCATCCTTTCCCTGCCAGAGCCTCCATTTCCTTTTGGTAGAATAAGCATGATCATGCCCACCCTGTCTGTCCAACCAGCCTGTTGTGAGGATCAAGAACCATCAAGCAAAACAATCAGAAGTCCAGCTCCCCACGAGGAGCACCTCTGTGCCCCAAGCACTGTAAGGCTCAGAGGGGCCTATGAGGTAGGTACGGTTATTGTCCCATTTCACAGCTGGGGAAACTGAGGCTTCCTCATCAAGACTGGCAGGTGTTGAGCACTAAGGACATGAGAGGGATTCTAGCTGGAACTGCTGATACTGTCTTCTGTTATTACTTGTCATTATAAGGAGACCTTCACCAGGACCTTTCTCATGCTACTTGGGCTATGAAAGCTGGAGCTGAGGATCCTGAGACCTGGAGGGGATGGGCTGGGGTGAGGGGCCAGGGAGAGGATGGTCCTGTGGGACGGGGGGTTGGGGTAGGGAACAGGCACCCACCAGTGGTAATATCGAAACGTGGCCGCCAGTTGGGCGTCCTCAGCAGCGTCTGTACTGCACAGGCCAGGTTCACAAACATGTAGCACATGAGGAAGAACCTAGAACATAGAAAGTCCCCCAAGAGACTGAGATGCAGGAGAGGCAGAGACAGACACACAGGGAGAGAAAAGGGGGACAGGGAGGAGGAAACCGGGAAGGCGGCCGAGTCATGTTCTGATGCGCATAGGAAGGGGTTCAAAGGCCAGATCCCCTTACTCCACGCCCTGGTGCATGTGGGGATGACTCTGTACAACAGAGGACAGGTTTCTACGACAGTGGGCTTGTTAAAGTGGTTCAGGTGGGCCGTCCAGGGTCACAGCTGGAGTATCCAGGTAGAGAGACCCCCAGAGCTGATGGGGAGGGCAGGAGGCCAGCACGCACATAGAGAGGATGGGGGCGACCTCGTCCAGGGATGCGATGAGGATTCCAATCTCGCAGATGCAGGCGGTGAGGAGCAAGGCCCACGTTGGCTCTCCGTTGGCTTTGCCATGGCCGAAAACCTGAGGACACAGCAACCGTCAGAGGGGCCTGAGACCCTAAGGACTTCCTGTCTCCTCCCACCCTGGGGACCAGTACAGGAGAGGCAGAGAGAGAGGGAGGCTGCGTTTCTCATCCTTTAAAGGTACCCAAGGGGCTACCAGGTTTTTGCTGTATCTTGTCCACCCTGACATTGGTACCCGAGTGCAGGGAAGTTCAGATGATCCCTGAAGGGCAACAGGAGAGGACAGATGGAAGAGGAGCTCCAGGCGGCCAGCAAGCAGCCGTGACGGAGCACATCATATACGTGCATATTTTTTAAGGCACCACAGAGAGCACTCTCCTCTCACTCCCCGTTGGCTGTCTCCCTGACTCCCTGCCCAGTCACAAGGCCCAAGGAGGACCATTTATTTCTCTCCCTAAGAGCAAAGAGATGGCCCTGAGCATGGACCAAGTCCCAACTAAAGCACACCCATTTTTCATAGTGGCATCACAGAGAGGCAGAGAGCAGAAGACAGTTCAAGCTTGCTGTGGCCTCTGCCCACTGGGTGGCCTTGCTGGGCAGGGGCCTGGCTGACTGGTATAGGGGGGTGGACTACCAGCCCACGTCTTGCCTACCACTGACCTGGAGGAAGGGCACTATGCCATCGCGGGAGATGGCCTGCAGCAGGCGAGGGGCCCCCGTGAGGCTCTGCAGCCCAGCCCCGCAGGTAGAGAAGAAGGATCCGATGACGATAACCCAGGGTGATGGCCAGGCCAGGGTGCCCACCACCAGATTGCCATTCACAGCTTCGCCAAATCTGGAAGGAAGCAGTAGAAGATACGAGATGCTGGGTGAGCAATGCCACCTGGATTTCCAAAGGGCTCCCATGCCAACTGCGGGGCCAGCCATACGTCCACAACAAGGCTTGGCTGCGTAAGGGTGAAGGGACAGACAAAGCCCCTGATGACGTGGGCTGTCTCTGGGGCCTTGGGCAAGACATTCAACCTCTCTGTGCCTCAGTTTCTTCAGCTGTAAACTGAAGATCATTATAAGCCTATCTCATATGATTGGTGGGAGGAATAAGGAGTTAACATAGGTAAAATGCTTAGCACAGTGCCTGGAACTTAGTGACAACTCAATTTGTTTTTTAATTGAGGTATAGCTGATGTACATAAGATTATATAAGTTTCAGGTTTACAGCATAGTGATCCACAATTTTTAAAAGTCATACCTCATTTATAGTTATTATAAAATATTGGCTGTATCCCCTGTGCTGAATAATATATCCTTGCAGCTTATTTCTTTTACACGGAATACTTTGTACCTTTTGATACCCTACCCTTACCTTGCCCCTCCCTGCTAATAATGATTCTAGAACATGGTCAATTGTATAAGACTGTGTCATCCTGGGCAGATATCTTAAACTGCATCTCCATCTGAAAAATGGGGATTCTGGCCTCATCACGTGGTGACATGATGTGGTGTGAGAATTAAGAAGAGCATTTTCTAAGCATTTTCTGTTTTTAAAACAGGGCCATTTGGCCTCCTCCTCGACTCCCTGATCAGTTCCCTCCCTGCTATGAACCCATCCACACTAGCAGCCAGAGTGAGTCTTCAGAGACCATAAACTGGCCACGTGGCACTGTCTTAAAACAGAAGGTACTGCCTCAGTAGGTGGACAGAGTCCTGGCCCTGGAGTGTGCAAGCAGAGGTGTGCCTGATGCCCATCCCCCCCAGAACAGGCTCCTCCCTGAGCCCCTTACTTACTTGTCCCGAAGGACGACCCCCTCGATGCAGGCCCCGAACAGGACAACGGAGCTGATGTCTGCAGCAGAGGATGAAGGAGAATCCCCAGGGCGGCATTCCCCATCCTCCCAACCCCTCCTGAGCTGGCCAGAGGAGGCAGCAGCTTCAGAGACCCTCCGTCTAGCCCTCCCCACCCACACTGGTCCCCGCCAGCCGTGCAGGATACAGACAGCGGATGTGGTGGCAATGGCCAGGATGGTGCCAGTGGGGATCGACTTCTGGGCATCCCGCAGGTCCCCAGAGCGGTTCGAACCAGCCATGATCCCTGTGAACAGAGGAGCAGCTAGGACAGGAGCCGCGGGAGAGCAGACGGAGACAGGGCACCAGCCTCCGCGTCACAAACCCAGGAGTCTAGCCTGGGCCCACTGACTTGTGTGAGAGCTTGGGTGTGTTACCTGGCTGCTCCAGGCTTTAATTCCCTCACCTGTCCAGTGGGAGGGGAATTGGATCCTGCTTATGTGATGGGGCTATTGGACTAAGAAACTCCCCACATCAAGATTGACTTTCTCCCTACCCATCCACTCCCAGGCAGAGTCCTCCCTCTCTGAGCTCCCCTTCACCTGTGACTGAGGGGAAGTAGATGCCAACCAGCAGGGTGAAGTAGGAGGTCATATCACTGAAGACATAGGGATGGTCCATGTCGATGGGGGTGCCATCTGCCAGGCCCGCTGAGGGCATCCCACGCCTTTCCACAATCACCCCCTTGGTCAGGTAGGAGCTCCATAGATTCTCTGTGGGGGAGATATGACTCTCAGATATCAGGGTGCCAGAGCTCTGGGCCAGGAGGCAGGGTGGACAAAAAGAAGGGTCAAAATCAACCAGCTCTTATTTCCACCAACATTTCCTAAGCCCCTGCTTTGGTCCAGGGACTTTGCATATGAATCAGATCAAGTCCTTGCCCTAAAATGGTCCAATCTACTGAAGGACATAAACAACAAAGACCTATCTCAGACTGATTCAATATGTCCCAAACTAGTCTCACCACCCACTCACGGCAAACGGCTCCTTTCCTTTACCCCTTACCTTGGTGAAAGGCACCACCATCAATACAGATCACCTTGACATTGCTCACAACCATTCCCTATCCTCGTCTCTGTTTCAAAACTATCTCCAACTCCTATCCATTATTCCTCCTAAATATTTCTCAAATACAGCCCTTCTCATCTTTCTAGTGTTCCTCCACTCTGGCGCTATTAACTTGTAATGATAACTGCCATAAGAACAGGCAATTCTTTGTGTGTGTGGAGGGGGGGCCATCCCCTCACATTGTAGGGTATTTAGCCACATCCCAGCCTCTACACACCAGACACTAGTAATAACCCTTCAGTTGTGACAACCAAAAATGTCTTTAGACATTGCCACGTGTCTCCTGGGGTGGGGTGGGCGTGCAAAACAGGCCTGATGGAGAACCAGCTTGCTGGTATCCACCACTCTCAGTAAGAAAACCATCATATCTCACCGGGACTCAGCATCAGCTGCCTCCTAAACGTCCTGACTCAGTTCCCTCCCTGCTATGAACCCATCCACATTAGCAGCTAGAGTAAGCCTTTAGAAACCACAAACTGACCATATCCACCCCTTACTTAGAACCCTTTGGCAGCTCCTCATCACCCTCAGAGCACTGTCCAAACTCTTCACCATGGCTTCCAGGGCTGACCACAGTCTGGCTCATGTAGTCTCTCCAACATCATCTCTTGCCCCTCCTTCCCTTGCACTTTATGCCCCAGTCATGCCGAATTACTCATCGTTGGAAGGGCACAATATGCTCTTTGGTGTCTGCATGCTTTTAGGCAAGCTGTTTTCTGCCTATAATTCCCCTATTCCCCTTGTATAGCTGAAAGTCTCTTATTTTTTCTTCAAAACCCTTCTCAGATGAATCCAGGAAGCCTAGTTTTACCACCTTATACACATGACCACTCCCTCCCTCGGGAGAACTCTGTTCATTGAATGCACGTCTACACGTGTCATAATTTATTTGCTATTACATCTGTCTCTGCTATTAGACTCCTTGAGGCCAAGAACTGTGACTTATTTATGCTGTGTTCCTGGTGCTCAGCACAGCACTAGGCATTTAGCAGGTGCTTAGTGGATACTTGCCAAACTGATGGCTTTCTTTCCCACTAGATGGAAAGACATGCAAAGGTTTCCTTTCACCTCTACCCCTCTGTGATCCCAAGGATAGAACGTGGCCCAGAGTAGGTGCTCAATTAAAACATATCAAATTTAACTGAATCCCAGAAAGAGTCCCTTAACCCTAACTGATTAGTCCACACTCCCTGCAGTGTTCCCTGGACAGCAGACCTCTTCCCTCCCTCAGACCTTTGATGAGGCCACTGGCAGCGCCAGGAATGCCCTGGATCTCCGTGACATTGTTTCGCATGAAGTACTCATCACAGGTGGCGTTGAGGAATCGGGAGGAACAGAAAAGGCCCCAGAGCCGTGTGGTCACTGTCTCATTTCCTTCCCACGCCAGCTTGGCACAGACATCAAAGCCATGGCGAGACAGTGTGCGGTTCCCCAGGAGGCAGATCCTAGGGAGAAAAACAAGGGAGGAAGGTGGGGAGGGACGTCACCTTGCCCTGGTTTTATGGTATAACCACCAGGGGAGTACAAAGAAACACAGATGCCAGGGCCCCATATCCAGAGATTTCTATTTAATTGGGATGGAGCCCAGGATCAGCATTTTTTCAAAGCTCCTAACCACTAGCCCGCTGGGGAATCTCCTCCCTCCCAAGTGACTCTACTATTAGCCAGGGCAGAGAACTACTGCTTTCCTGCGATGGTGTTTCAGCACCATGGACAGCAGTCCCAACATGCCATCATCTGAGCTGTGTTATGTATGGCAGTCCCAACGTGTCATCCCTCTGAGCTGTGTTATGTATGTAGGGGAACGTGTCCTAGGGAGAGAGGCTGAACCAAGAGGGACCTGAGCCCCTAGACCCTCTCTTCTGTGTCCTTTCCTATGATAGAGAAGGTGTTTAATACTAAGAGGTTGTTTCATTCCAAAAGGTTGCTCCCCACCCAAGAAAGCTTTCCCTCACACAGACTGGTCATCCCTTCAGAAATTTTTCCACTTGACTCTTCCTAACTCCACCTGAGTGAGCGTGCTTAGCCATGTCCAACTCCGTGACCCCATGGACTGTAGCCTACCAAGCTGCTCAGCCCATGGGACTTTGCAGGCAAGAATACCAGAGTGGGTTGCCATTTCCTACTCCAGGAGATCTTCCCAACCCACGGGTTGAACCCATGTCTTCTGCTTGGCAGGTGAATTTTTTACCTCTGAGCCACCCACAGGAAGCCCAGTTCACCAGCAAGCAGTTGACCCTCACAAGGGACACTGTGCCTACCTCCAAAAAAACTTGCCCCACCCTAAAGAGATTTACCTGAAACCAGGAGAGGTTTTCCCTCCCAAGAGAGTTTACTCTGAATCCAGAACCACTCCAATTCTGAGAGATAGGGGCGGGCGGGGGGTGGCAGAGACTAGTGTGAAGACCCTGAAACCAGCCAGGGAGGAGGGGGAGGGTACCCGAGGCACAGAGCACAGCACTTACGGGAAGTTGGGTGGGTCGAAGGCAGACTTGATGACCCCAGCATAGATGGCCAGGATGGAGAGGATGACACAGCCCAGGAAGACAAGGGCGAACTTGTTGACGTACTTGACGCCCACAAACACCACCGTGGCCATGCAGGTGAGCACACAGGTGCCATACACACGCATGTTGTTCAGCATGGCCGCCGCCTCCCCGCTGGCATCTTCTGCCTTGAAAATGGCCATGGCTGGGAAGAGATAGGCCTGTGGGAAAGGGGTGAGGCGGTCAAGCAGGTGACCCAGTGGGGACCAACGAGAACCACCCCAAGGAAATAACCTGAGGCGCAGACAGGGCTTTGGAGAAAAAGATAACATATTTACAGTAATCCGAGACTGGGAAGGACATCCAATGATAGGGTCTGTCCTACAAAGACGAGTCATTATACAGTCATTAAAAGATGATACTGCAAAAATGTTAGGAGCAATTATTAATTTCCATCATTTTTGTTATCAAGTACAAGTATTAGTGATTATTTATTGTCTTGATTATTTAATTAGAAAGGCAGATATATGAATACCAGAGTGGGTTGCCATTTCCTACTCCAGGAGATCTTCCCAACCCACGGGTTGAACCCATGTCTTCTGCTTGGCAGGTGAATTTTTTACCTCTGAGCCACCCACAGGAAGCCCAGTTCACCAGCAAGCAGTTGACCCTCACAAGGGACACTGTGCCTACCTCCAAAAAAACTTGCCCCACCCTAAAGAGATTTACCTGAAACCAGGAGAGGTTTTCCCTCCCAAGAGAGTTTACTCTGAATCCAGAACCACTCCAATTCTGAGAGATAGGGGCGGGCGGGGGGTGGCAGAGACTAGTGTGAAGACCCTGAAACCAGCCAGGGAGGAGGGGGAGGGTACCCGAGGCACAGAGCACAGCACTTACGGGAAGTTGGGTGGGTCGAAGGCAGACTTGATGACCCCAGCATAGATGGCCAGGATGGAGAGGATGACACAGCCCAGGAAGACAAGGGCGAACTTGTTGACGTACTTGACGCCCACAAACACCACCGTGGCCATGCAGGTGAGCACACAGGTGCCATACACACGCATGTTGTTCAGCATGGCCGCCGCCTCCCCGCTGGCATCTTCTGCCTTGAAAATGGCCATGGCTGGGAAGAGATAGGCCTGTGGGAAAGGGGTGAGGCGGTCAAGCAGGTGACCCAGTGGGGACCAACGAAGAACCACCCCAAGGAAATAACCTGAGGCGCAGACAGGGCTTTGGAGAAAAAGATAACATATTTACAGTAATCCGAGACTGGGAAGGACATCCAATGATAGGGTCTGTCCTACAAAGACGAGTCATTATACAGTCATTAAAAGATGATACTGCAAAAATGTTAGGAGCAATTATTAATTTCCATCATTTTTGTTATCAAGTACAAGTATTAGTGATTATTTATTGTCTTGATTATTTAATTAGAAAGGCAGATATAAATTAGACATTCATCCCTAGAGGATTAGGTAAATTAATCATGGTATTTCCCAATAGGTTATGTAGCTACTAAAAAGGACAACAAAGATTTATATGAACCAACTTTAAAAAGCTATCCCTGTTATACTGGGTAAAAACAATCTATTTTTAAAGAGAATGTGTCTTATCTCATTTTTGTAAATATATATATGTGTACTTACATGTGAATATATACACACATACGTGTGTATATATGTCTGTCTGTGTGTAGATACATCAAAATGTTAACAGTCGTTTCCCCTGAATGGTAAAAATGTGAATAATCTTTATTCTTTTTGCACATCTGTATTTTCCATAATTTCTATATGAAATATTACTATATTTATATTGTTACAAAAATTATTTTCAGTTGTAAGTGATATTTGCAAAGAGAGTTTTGAACTCTCAGAGAAATCTATAGAGTTTTATAAAAACAAAATACAATATCATAAAGAAAAACAAAAACTAGGCTACACAAACATGTTAATGATGACTCTTCAGGAGACTGTTATTTCCTTTTTTTACATTCTTTAATTTTTTCCAATTTATTTTTTATAATTTTACAATTCAATGGGTAGAATTGCTTTTACCATAACTTTTTAATTTTGTAAAAGCCATAGAGGTCTATTATTATTCTCTCAAAATTTGGCTTCTTGGGTCTTTTATTCCCCGTCTATCCTTCCTGACCCTGGACCTCTCCAATCTGCCCCCAAGCCAGAAGCTGAAACATCTGTTCGTTCTAGTTCTCTAAAGCAGGGCAGCTGAGGGGACATGCACAGGCTTCAGAGTCAGAAAGACACAGTTTCACGTCCCTTCCACATGTCCCTTTAACTCTCTGAGCTTTGCCTTCCTTATCTGTAAAATGAAGATATCTAACTCATGCAAGAGTCATGAGAATAAAATAAAATGATACATGGCCAGCCACAGGGCCTGGGTAGAATAAGTGTTTGGGAAACGTCAGCCCAGCTCTCTGTATACCAAAGAATCTTCAGCTCCCACTTCCTCCTGCAGGGGCAGGAAGAACTGAGACCCAAGTCAGCAGCTGTCCACTTCAGACACTGCCCAGGGCCCTGAGTGCTCATCCGCCACTGCTTCTGACAGCTTTCTCTCAGCTCCTTCTCTGCAACCCGCCAGCCATCTGCCCTCTACCATTAACATCCACGGAGTGCCTAGCACACTGCCCCCTGGCACATAGTAGGCAGTCATTGAGGGACATGACTATTATCATTTCTACCATGACTGTACTCTTCCCAACCCACCTCTGACAGTTGGTTGCCGAGTGACCTTGAGCAAGTCGGTTCACCTCTCTGAGCTTCCATTTGTAAAATGGGCATAATAATACTTAAACCTCGTGAGGATTCAAGCTAATGACTGCAAAAGCACTTGGAACTCTGCTGAGAGCACAGTGGGTGCCTGATAAACGACAGCTGTTCATGTTACATAATTAGTGTATCCTGTCTCCCCAACTAGACTGTGAACTTTTTAAAGACAGAACCACATCTGACATCCCTCTGGCCTTACTGAGCGACCTAGCCTACAAGAGGTGTCCAGGGAGCATCTGTTAACTCACTGACAGCCCGGGACCCACACCTCCTCCCTGGCCCCTCTTACCAGCAGGATTTCGATGGTGCCCAGGATGTACATGGCCCCAGCGAAAGTAGTGCCCAGGTAGAAGCACAGGCCCACAGCGCCCCCAAACTCTGGACCCAGAGACCTGGAAATCATGTAGTAGGAGCCACCAGCTGCAGAAAGAATCCAGCATTGGCAAGAGGTTCAATGGACCCTGGGCTGCTATAGGGGTGGGGGGGGGATCAGAGACAGTGGTGGGAAGGGGTTGCGCTGGGCCTCACAAGCCTTACAGGCTGTAGTGGGAGACCCAGACAAACACTCTGAGTGGCTTTTACAGCACTAATTACCATGTTGCTAATTACCCGTCTAAGGAGGTCATGGCCCAGAAAATAGGATGATGGCAAAGAGGGTCTCAGGCAAAGGGGAAGAGATCTTTCATTGCCCCGTTCAACACCATCAACAGCCTCCTTCCCCTCCCCTTAAGAGGGCTGCCCCTACCAACTCCACAAACATCACAGCACAGCCTCAGACCTGCAGTATTGCCTTTCGGAGTTCCTGAGGGTGCCCAAAGCTCTGGGCACTGCCCTTCCTTCCTTCCAACCGTCCAGGTCTCCCTTCCACCCAGCCAGGCCTCCTTCCCCTCCAAGCGGCCCCAGTCACGTACCAGGCACAACACCGTTGGTTGCGATTGCACTCATGGAAATGGCCGTGAGCATTGTCTGTGAGAACAGAGATCACCATCAGGGTGGCGGCTACCCCATAAACACCCCCAAACCCACAAGTCCTCTTCCACTGAGCTTCTCCTTGGTACGGTTCCAGCTCCTACTCCTGCCAAGTCCTTCTTGTCCAGAAAAACCTCTTCTTCACCCAGCACATGGAAGGGACTCGAGCTCTCACATCAGAGAGCTCTGGAAACCCCAGCTTGGCCTCTGACCAGCTGTCTGACTGGAGGAGACACGTCACTTCAGTTCTCTAAGCCTCCGTTTCTTCGTTTATTCAATAGGCAGGTTTACCAGCTTTGGCACTGGCTACCACACATGTTGAGGGGGGAATCACAGGTCACATGTGAGGAGCACAGATGTCCCAGGAAGTAGGTGTTTAGTGAGCACGTGGGGTTTTTTGAGAAGATGGGAAGAATTCAGCCAGACCTGTTTGGGACCCATCATCCCGTTTTCTTGTGAGTCAAGACCTACCAAATTGGTAACTGTTGTAGGGCTGTAGGTGGGTCTGATTTATTAATGTACACCTATCTTTTTATCAATGAGTCTGCAGCACCCACACCCACACAAAGATCCAGGTGACACCTGGTTGATGGTCATCAAGGATGAGCCTGGGAGAGGCTGGAAGGCCCAGTCAGACCTAATTTCCTCTCCAAGATTATATGCAGTGGTTCCTATAAAAAGCTCAGGTCTCACCCCCCGGCTTCCCTTCCCCTCCCACCCCCAGGTCCCTGCTCAAGCCCCAGCTGTCAGGGAACGGGCGAGGGGAGGGATCACTCACACAGGAGCAGCAGATGAAGACCATGCAGAAGGCCTCTATGATGCCTGCGATGCCCACCACCCACGTGAGCCGCAGGAAGAGGATGACCCCAAAGATGTTCTGCAGGCACGGCAGGTACACGCCCATGAAGGTGCCCATGCGGGGGGCCTGCCAGGGAGGCTGGCGTCACTTTCTGCAGCCCCCACATCCCTACCAGCACCCCAGGCCCTCTCCTCTTCCCCCAGTTTTCATCCCCCTCCCTGCCCCCCCATCTCTACCCATCTCCCATTCCTTCCCCTCCCTCCGCCTCCACCTCCTATCCTTCCGTCTCCATCGTCCATCCCTTCACCTGAATCCCTTTTCCTCCCCACCTGCTCTCCCCTCCAGCCCTTCTTCCCCAAGGCCCTCACCTGCACAGGCTTCTTTTTTCCACCCTCGTTGTTTTCTGCCTCCTCGTGCTCCCTGCTTCCCTGGGGCAGGTTGGTGTAGTTGGCCAGGCCACTAAGCAGGGAGGACACCATGGGGCTGGTGTCCATCTCCTCCTGTGGAGGGGAGTTGTCAGTGTTGAGGCACCAGGGTCTAGAGGAGGGTGAGCCAGGTGGTAGGAGGCAGAGAGAGATGGGGACCAGGAGGCAAGCCGTTGAGACTAGGATGAGATGGGCAGGGAGAGAGGGGGTTAGGATAAGAAGTGGAAGAGCAGGGAGAAAGGGAAAGGAAGAAGGCGGACCTGAGGGAGCAATGGAGAGGAGGGGACAGTGCCCCAGGGTAGGAGGGAGGGAACGGCTGATGAAGGTGGAGATGAATCATGAGGAGAGTCCCAGGACCTCAAGTAACCCACCTCAAACAGGGCCATGTTCTTGCCATCATACTCCTTCCCCTTCTCTGTGTCGGTGCTGTTGATGAAAGGGCTGCTCTCCTTGGGGTTGCCATCACCTGAGAACACACAGGAGTGAGAAACTTGGCATCAATTGTTTGCCACCCGTCTGCCTGGGCACCCAGCTGTGTGGCCACTTTAACTCACTGAACCTCAGTCCACACGTTGAAAAAACGAGCTAATGCTACCTCCCCTGCAGAATTTTATTTCTGTATAACAAACCTAGCACACTCCCTGGCATGTGCAGGGTATTTAATGAATGCTGAAGTGCTTCCTTGCTCTGGTTGGGGTTGGGGGGGATGGTCCTACTTCATTCATCAGGGCACCCTAGACTCTCCAGAGTTCCCTCCTTGACCATAACTGGCCCATCCTGGTGTTTGGGACGTGGAAGCATGCTCTTTTCTAGAGGGGAGGCAGAGACCACTTCAGCTGGAGGCCCCCAGGATACTCCACCTCTTGGAAAAGTGACCCCCTTTGGCATGTCCTGTGTCCCTGGTTCATCTTCAGTCAGTGAGTAGTTACTGGATGTCTCCTGCATGCCACTGTGGGTGTGGGGGTGGGAGAATAAAACACAGCCTAAGACCATCCCTGCCCTCGGGGAACACAAAGGCAGAGGAGATAAATGCATAGCCAGAAGTTTCCAACCTAGAGTGGTAAGTTGTGTGGCAGAATATGAACGAAGGACTGTGGGAACATGGGAGACGCACCCAGCCCAGCCTGGGAGGTCACGGAAGGCTTCCCAGAGGAAGTGACGTGTTGGCTGAGGACTGAAGGATGAGTAACAACTAGACTGGGAGGGAGGGTGTTCCAGGCAGATAGAAGAGCAGAACAGCGTGTTCGATGGCCCAGAAGTGAGAGGGAGCTGGACTGGGTCAAAGGGCCTGAAAGAAGCTTGATCTGGAGGAGTCTAAGGAAGGGGAATGTGGGGAGGGGCGCTGGAGGATGGAGAAGAAGCATATGAAGAGAATGTGGCTAGGAAGCAGGTGTGGGCCGGGTCCTTACATGACTAGCCAACCACGTTAGGGATTTTGGACTTCATCCAGAGGACAATGGGAAGTCACTGAAGAGTTTCAGGCAAAAAAGTACCATGGACAAATTTGTGTTTTAGAGCAATCACTCTGGCCTTTTGACAAAGAATGAAGAAGTTAGTTAGCAGGGACTTTCCTGATGGACCAGTGGTTAAGACACCATGCTTCCATTGCAGGGGGATGGGTTCAATCCCTGGTTGGGGAACTAAGATCCCGCATGCCACGTGTGGCCAAAAAACAGAAAAAGAAAAAATGCAGAAGCTAAGGACTTTCAGAAATCTGGGCAAGGACTGGCGATACTGCAGACCAGAGCAGTGTGGAAAAGTGAACAGACTCCAGAATTATTAGCACACATTGCTATGCCAGATGTGTGCCGATGTGGGAAGGCGGGATCTAGGATAATGCCTGGGTTTCTAGCAGAGGTAAATGGGTGGATGATGGTGCTACTTAATAAACGGAGGGAAAAGAGGGAGACTGGGGGTGGGGAAGAGGCTGAATTTGACTGATGGTGAGGCACTGTAGGACACTCAAGAGAACTTGTCCAGAAGCACTTGGATATATGGATCAGCCCGGGACCCAGGAGAGTCGCTGGGCATGATAATCAGTGGTAGCCCATGAAAAGTTGTGTAGCAAGTGTGTGAAACCATGTGCCTGGATGAGATCATGCAAGGAGGAAGTCTCCAGGCATTAAGGAGAGGGTCCTTTCAAAGAGACATAAGCACCCTCTGCCCACCCCTCACCCCCCCACCCCCCCCCCCACACAGGCACACTCCCTTCGCCATCACACTTTCTCAGTTTTCAGGGCTGAATCCCAGCAGTAGGTATCTCTTTGGACTCTGAGGAAACTCTCCAATGACCAAAACAGAAGTGAAGTGGAGGCCCTACATATTCTGAATTTCCTATCCCCTCATCTCCTGACCTCTCCCTCTCTCCATCTCCATTCTGCCCAAATCCTCCCCATCCTCTCCTCCTGGAAACCTCCCTCAGTCTCTCAGCCAGGGTCCATCTCCAAAGCATGACCTGCTAGAAATCCAGTCTCATCCTGACTCTAAACTATGGAAGTAATGCCTCACATCCTCAAGGGAAACCTGCCACCTGCTGTCTCCTGCCTCCACTCCCACTTTACTCATCAGGCCAAGAACTCCTGACCCCCAGATAGGGCCTCCACCAGCTCACTCTTCTCACGTCCAGGAGTTCCTGGGATTAGCAGACCGGTCCCGCCAGTGGGAGCCTGGCATGCACTAGGTGCTCAGCACAAAGTCTGTTGAGGTGAATTCCCTCAGGCTCCCTTCCTGACCCTCAAGGTCTCGGAAAAGCTCTTTGAGGCTAGAGAACAGGAGAAATAAGAGTGAGGTGGGTTCCTCTTCATTTTTAAGATGCTGACAAGAGGCCTCCTGTTTTCACCACATTATAGTGGGAACTAGGGGGTTGGGGATGAGATGAGAAGAAATTTCTTAATGGTTAGGAAAACAGGCTGGAGTAAAAGATTTAGGTTCCAGTCCCAACTTCGTTGGCTGTGTCCACCCCTTGGGCAAGTCATTTAAACTAAACCTCGGTTTCTACTTTGCAAAGGGATAATAATCGTGTTTAACTCAGGGCTGTGGTGGGGATTAAGTAAAGTAATGCCTGTTGGGCGTATGTGTATTGGGCGCATAGGTGTACTTACTGCTGTTACTATCACAATCACGATTATTACTAATACACAGGGTACCCCACCTACCCTGGGCGCCCTGTCCCACACCCCTTCCCCAGCGGCAAGATTTAGGGGCCCCATCTCCTGTGGGTTCTCCTCCTCGCGGTTCTTCGGGGTTAGGACCGTAGGCCACGAGAGCCCCTCCATTCCTTTCACACCACTCCCCTCCTCCTTCGTGGGGGCGCGGGGAGCGTGCAGGGCGGGAAAGAGGGCGTCCTGGCCGGAGACCCGGCATCCAAGCAGCCCCGCGCCGGTCTCCATGGCGACCGCGCGGGCAGAGAGCGCAGCGCGGAGCAGAGCCGGCCACGCGCCCGCAGCGGCTTATGTAACGCGGCGCGCAGCGCGGAGCCAGACTCCCGGCCGGAGGCCAGCCAGGAGATGAGGGCAGAGGAGGGGGCATCTCGTAGGCTTGTCCTGAGTCGCGCTTTTCCACCCGCCGTCTGGACGGGACGCCAGGCCCCCAGCCTGGTCTGTCAGGGCTGATTTCGACCCCTCCCTGGAATCCCAGGTGAGGCGGAAGGGTGAGCTTCATGAACCCTCAGTTGGGCAGGACCGCGAGGGGGTATCTCGCCCCCATTCCCGTAGCCGGGAGTCAGAAGGCTGGGATAGCGCCGCGCGGCGCGCGCGCGAGAGGCCGGGCCAGACGGAGGCTGAGCCCTCTCCGCCCCCGCCCTCGCCCCCGCCCCCTGGGAGCTCTCAGCCCGAATCGGCTTTCAATTAAGCTGCGGCCGCCAGAGCTCCCAGGGAGGAAACAGGCTAGCGGCGCGGCTAAGGAGCCTCCCCTGGGGGCCTGGGGCCAGGCCTCGGGGAATCCCCAAGCCAGACAGGGGGAGTAGGGGACAGCGTCAGACCCCAAGAGGAAAGGAGACCTGGGGGGCAGAGACAATACCTTGTGTTCCTTAGTCCAGAAGAGCCTTCCTTCTCTGGTCATTCCCACCTCCCCGAGGTCAGGACGCAGGTCTCCTACATTTCCAAGAACTTAAGTTCAGAGAGGCCGGATTTTCTCGGTTTGATGGTCTTCCCTCAAGCCACCGCGCCCCCCCCCCAATCCCATTACTGTCTCCAAGCACCACTGGGAGGCCTTCTTTCTCTCTCTGGGGCCAAAAGGCCTGACCCAGGTCCTAGCCACTCAGAGAGAGAGAGATCTGCAGACGAGGCTGCTACACTCAGAGTCTGGAAAACTTGTGGGAAGGGGGTAGAACTGAAGGGAGTTCCTAGTTGGAGTCCTGCTGCACACTCTTTTCTAGGCCACCTGAGACCCCGCAGAAATCCCGTGGCCCCGGAAGGCGCCATGGTCAGGGACAGGGCAAGCAGGGCCCGGGGCACTGGACCAAACCTTGTGTCTGGGGGAGCAGAGCCCTCTCCTCAGAGTGGAGGCATCTGAAGGGGTTCCCATGTGGGAATGACTGCCCCTACCTTCGTTCCCTAGGAGCAGCGACGGGATGCCCGGCTCTGCTGCAGACTCGACTTTGCCAAACCACCCGCTTCCCGAAGCCTGAAACTGCTATGGAGGAGGGCGCCTGCGGATTGACCCCAGGGTCACTGGGGAGATGGATGAATTAGCCAGTCAGTAGTTCCTGCCCCTACTCAGCTTCAGGGAGGAAGAAGGGGTGTCAGAGGACGAGGGACCCTGGTGTCCACAGCCTTCCAAGCGACCACTTGGCTCTGACTTGGACCCAGAATCCGGAGGACTTCAAGTCCAGGCTGCCCGTCCCTGAAAGACTCTGCGCTTTGAGTCTTTAGGACCTTGGGCCTTCCCCGGGGGGAGGTCTGCAGGAGTCTTGGCCCCGAGGGTCAAGCAATGCCCAGGGCAGCGTTTGAAGGCGCTGAGCGCAGCCAGCCGGAGCAGGAGGCGCGCTAGTGCGCAAGGGACGCAGCGCCGCCGGGGGGTGGGGGCGGGGGCGGCTGACAGCCTGGGCCTGGGAGCCCGAGGGGGTGGCTGGCCTCGAAGACCTCGGAGCAGGGAAACCGCGGAGGAGGGCGGGGGAGAGCGGACTCGCCAACGGACTCGCTCCAAGCCCCTCCGCTCCTAGCGAGTCTCCGCACCCACCGCAGCGCGTCCGCAGTGTCCGCGCCACGGCGCCGGGGATTCGGCCGCTGGGACCCCATTCCTGAGGCCTCACTGGGGAAGCTAGCAGAGCTGGCTAGAGAGACTCCCCTCTGCCCCACCCTGGAAACCTCACAGCTATCCCAGAGTACCCAGAGGAAAGGGAAATGGGAAAGAAAAGAGGGTGATCTTGCTTCCCGTCCTGAAAAGGAACCCATGGGAACGCGAGAGGGAGAAGGAGATTCCGCAAAGTAGAGCTGAAAATCCCCGAGGAGGTTCGCTTCAGTCGGAGGTCGGATCTCGGGCAGCTTTGGGGGAGGGGGCCCGGACTGCATCAAGTGACCCCTTAAGGAGACACCGCAGCCGGACGAGGGCTGTCATATGGCTCCAACCCCCCCATAGGCACCTTCCCCCCACCTTTCAGCTGGAAGTCTCAAAGCGAGGGACTGCAGCAGACTGCGCCCCCCCAACCCCCGCGCTCTGCGCCAGGACGCCAGGGTCCCTTCTAGGGAAAAGAAGCCCTCCTCCCGCCCGTCGAGCTCCACGTCAGCCCATTCTAGCTCTTCCAACCCCTTCCCACCAATTCCCCCGCTTTGCTAGCCCACGTCTGCCCCCGGGCCGTGGGCAGTGGCAAGCCCTCGGCCCCCCGTCCTGGCCCCGGGCGCGGCACATTCCAGCACCTCGCTCGGCGCCTAGCGCATTCCAATGGAGCTAGGCTCCAGGCCGACTTGGGCGCCCACCGCCCGGGTCAATCCCAGCCTCGCCTCCGAAGGAGACGGCCCCCCTCTCTGTCTCTAACCCCAGAGCTGCTTCCTCTCTTCGCCGCCCCCGATCGCTTACCAGGGTTGGCTCCCCCATCGCCGTCCTCGCAGTCCGTCAGGTTGTTTAGCATGGTGGCGGCGCGGCGCCGGGCCCGGGGATGGCTGCGCCGCCTCGCCCGCGCCCCACTGCCTGCCTTCGCCGCTCTCTCGTTCGCTCTAGCTCTCTCGCTCTCCGCTCCACGGAGGAAGAAGCTGCAGTGCCCGCCCGCCCGGCGCACACACACTCGCACACGGACACACGCTCACACCCGCGCGCGCCCCCTCTCAGCGGCGGCGCGGCTCACCTCATCCCGTATGCAGGAGGCGTGAGCCACCGGCGGGGTTTTGGGAGGGGGGGAGCGAGGGAGGGAGGAAGAAGAGGGGACGAGGGGCGGGCAGTGCGCTCCCGGAGGCCCCCTCGCACGGAACCTGGGGGCTTGCACCAGTGGGATGCAGAGGGTGCTGCGGGGGACGGGGGCCTCGCCTCCCGGGAGCAGACGCAGCTCTGCCCGCCCCCCACTCTCCGGCGCAGGCGGGGCCGGCACGTGGGCAGGTGCCATCCCGCGCCCTAAAAATAACGGCAGGGAACTAGGTCGCGGCCGCGGGAGGCGGCCCCGCAGCGGCTGCCTGGCCAGGGGTCTGGGCTGACCCCTAGAGGGAAGATGCGGGGATCTGAGGCGGCAGGGGGAGCGCGCCGTGGAATATGGGTCCCTGGAGAGCTTGCCTGCAAAGCTGGAGAGGCCGGCCCTGAAGAACGCTGTGGAATTGTGCCCTCGCCCACAATCGCTGCTCAGGAGGCTGGAGCTAGGGATGTGCGAAGGCCATATCCTTTAACTCAAGCACCGTGCTGGCCCCCGGGGGGTCAGGGTCAGGAGCTGAACTGTCTGGCTCATCCTGGCTTAAAATGGGAGGCATGAGTCTGAGGAGTTGCAGCGAGTCCTTTCTTTCTGTTTAGACCGATAGCGGTCTCAGCGTCTCACCTCAAAGGCAAATTACTGGAGTCCCAAAACAAGGGACCCCACCCCCACCCCCACGCAAGGAACCTGGGAAAGGGAGGCGGTGAGGAAGAGAGAAGGCGGCAGTGAGGTTCTGGAGCGCTGATTCCCCACTGGGGATGGTGCAGCCTCTGGGGAGGGCAGGCCGGTTGCACGCTGGCCGGGAGTGGAGTGGGGGAGGGGAGAATGAGGCCGCCTGTCGGTTTGGGACCAGATTTTCTCCTGGGGCGGGAGTGTCTAATCCCCTAATCCAGGATTGCTTTCTGAGGATTCCAGAGCTGACATGCTTTCTGCGTTCCTCGCCCTCCCCTTGATTGTCCTGGGACCCTCTCAGCACCGCAAGATTCCGGACTCGACCCCATGGGGAAAGATCTCAGGAAGCGGCATCAGCAGTGTGGACCCTTTGAGCCCCAGCAAGATGGAAACATCCAATGAGGATAGCAGATTTAGGGCAAATGATTTTGAGACTCACCCAAGCTCCCAGCAGTAGCCCTCTAAGTTTCAGGGGAGTTCCAGGCCTGGAGAGGATGGCTTCAATCATCTTAGCTAATGCATAGCTTTCATTTTACAGGTGAAAAAGCTAAGGCTCACTGTTGATGGGGATCAGGGGAAATGACTGCCCATGAACACAAACCAGTGAATGGCAGAACTTGGCCTAGAATCCAGTTTCCTTTATTCCAGTTTAGGACTCTCTCCCTCAACATAACCTCTTTTGAAATGGGTCCTGCCTCCAATAGAAGAGGCAAAAATGCAGTCGTATCCAAACTGCTCAGTGCCTCTCATCCTTGGCTACTAACAAAGGAACAGGCACTGGGTTGGAGATGAACTCTCTCCCGTTTCTTGTGCTCAGGCTTTAGAAGTGCAGGGCCAGAGTGGCCTCTCAGCTTGCAATTGGAGGTGGGCCCAGAGATCTTCAAGGGTCCTAGAAAAAATAAATCTGCACCACTAGCGATCCAGTTCTAGGACGTGAGTTTTTCAGGACCATGGACAGGGCCTGCTGCTCGGATTCCGTTGTCACACGTGTCCCTGACTTCAGATTGGATCAACCACCGAGTCTTCAGCAGCTAACTGAAGTGGGACTCTGAGGCATCCTCCAGTAAGATAACCCCTTCACTGGATTTTATGGACACTGGAAGGACTCTTTAGGGTGGAGAGCTAGCTATTCAAACAAGGTGTGAGAACTGGCCTTCTTGGCTTTCCCAGAGAGAAAACCACCCAGCCACACACAAAAATTGCAATGAGTTTAAATTGGTGACAAGGGTTAAAGGGATTGCAGGTGGGTAGGCCAGTGTTCAAGAATCTTTAAGCAATGCATTTCACAAACCACCACCACCATTATGCTTTGCTACTACTCTGTAGAGACAAGTAATACAGTAAAATGTGTAGTATGTTTGAGAAGTGCTGAGAAATAAATGCTGAGGTTTTTCAGCAATCCTGGGTCTGGGATGTTCCCCTGGGGGTATTTCCCATTTGTGGTTCAGAGCCCTGGCCACTCAGGGAGGGACTGAGCCCACCCACAGAGAAAATCTAGATCCCAAGGGAGTAGGTGAAGGCAGGCATGATCCTCTTCCCCTGGGAGTCTCATCTTGGCACCCTCACCAGACCTCCTATCTCACAAGGCACCCAGGATTAAGGGGATAGTAGTGCGGTCCTGTCCTCTGCCCAGAAACTCTGCATTTCCTTGGGCAAAGCTGGACTCCTCTCAGGCCCTGAGTATCTCCATCTATAGAATGAAAGAGTGAGACTGCATAATCCCTGGGCCTTCTTCCCTCTCTGAAAATTCTCCATTTATCTCAGACCAAGTCCATGGAGCACTTCACGAGGAGCCAAGACCAACTGAGGAGACAGCCACAAGGGGAGACCCTAGTCCTTTGGTTCACAGCTCCCACCTCTCAAGAAGACTGATCCCCATCCTGGTCTCAGGCCAAGCCTCTGCTATGAGGCTTTCAGAAAACATATCACAGGCCCTCCTCCACTGGCAGCCTGGCCTTAGCCAGTAAGGGTGACCCTCAGCTCTGAGCCCCAGGAACATGGCTGCAAGCTCAGCACCCCATCCCCGCCGAGAGCCCTTGGAGGACCTAGGGCCAGGGGCATCCTCTCATTAAATCATCACGAGGTGCAGAGCCTGCACGGGTCTTATTTTTCAACTTGAGTCTCTAAAATTCATCTCCCCTTCCACTTATGCTTCTCAGAGAGAGAGGGAAAAAAAAAAAAGGTCAAGGAAACTGCCTCCTAATATCAGGATTTGGACACTGGAAGGAATTTTGTAAGTTATTTTTTAACCAGTCCTATCTGGGGAAATTGGAAGAAATGGAAAGAAAATAGAAATGGAAAGCTATGAATTTGCTCCATGGGATGAACCTGTGGCAGACTAGGGACTAGAACTCCAACACAGGGTTCCAGCCACTGAATCAGGACAAGGAGCTGTTTGGAAGAAACTGGAGCCACTTAACAGGGTCCTCTTTCTATGGAAGGTAGGCGTAGTGTTCCTCTTTCTGGCTCAGTCCGTATCCACCCTTGTCTCTATATCATTATCCCCATGGCCTAACCCACCCCCAGCTCTGGGCTCATGGAGCTAAGGCCGTGAACTCCATTCTTCACTCTTGTCTCCCCCACCGGGAGAAGCCCTCCTCTAGAACCCAAGCCCTCGCCATGAATTGATGAGTCTGGAGCAGAGCACACACCCCCCACACGCACAGGGCCCGCCGCAGACATGTCAACCACCATCATCTCCGTGGTAACCGGGGGCTTAATTAACAGGCTGCAGCCCTGTCACCATGGCAATGGCACCCTGACAGCCCCCCATTCCTCTATAGATTCAGTCTGTCTTTCCTCTTTCTCAATCAGGACCCCCTTCTCACTGTCCCCACCCCCATCCCCACCCCACCTGGAGAAGCTGGAGCCCACAGATCACTCTGGTTCATTGAGAAGAGGGAAGGGGAGGTGAGGGGGATGAGAGAGAGAGAGAGAGAGAGAGAGCGAGAGAGAGAGAGCAGCCCATCACCATGGCAACTACAGCCCTGTTCATAACCAGTTTGTTGCCATGGTGATTCCCAAGGCTCACCTTGGGCTGAGGTAGTGGGCAGTGAGGTTCAGAGTCCTGGCTTGAGGAGTGAGTGACCAGAGAACTCCTTGGATAGGCTGGAGATCTCCAGATCAGATATTTATACCAATAATTCAGTGTTGTTCTTCACAATTTACAGATAGAGACTGAAACATGAGGTTTGGGTATGGAGGAGGTAGAGAACATCACCTTTCTAGATCATCAAAGAATCTAAGCATTTTTATGGCTAGAATTACCCTCAGATAGCTTCCTGTTCAACTTCTTTATATACAGCTGGGGAAATTGAGGCCCAGAGAGGGGAAGCAATGTGCCCAAGGCCACACCACAGAGCCTGGGCTAGAGTGTGGATGGGCTACACTGCAGTCTTGCTCCGTCCCCCTAGCACAAGTTGGCTCCACTCACTCCATGGGGACATATCTAACTCCTGTTAGTCTTACCAGGCCCATCACTCTTCCCAAGGCTCTGTCCTCCTCCATGAGAAACACATAGCAAGGAGCAATACAAAGGATGGAGCAGTAGCTCAGAGCTGTAACAATTGATCCCAGGTCCAGCCAAGTAATCATCGATCTTCCCATGGTACAGATGAGGCAACTGAGGCATGCGGGCTGCAGCCCAGGGTTAGTGGTAGATTCAAGAATCAGCTTTTGAATTGCTTCATTCCTCCCCCATAAGTCATATCCCCTCCTATCCTCTGGCTGCAGGAAGCACCCCCAGGGACAACAAACTCCACTCCCTGGGTCCAAAACGAAAGACAATGCTTGTATGTAAATGAGCTACAAAACCTCCCCCAACCTTCCCCCACCTTCCACATGCTGCCATTTCTCCCTTAGGACCTGGGTGAAGACAGCTGGTGGGGAGAGCATCCCACTGGGGTCAAAGCACTGGCTCAAGAACAGCTCGGGGAAAGATACCACCAGATTTTAAGTTCTCCTAGGGAGCTCTTATCTACTTCCCCACGTACTGGCCTACTAAGGAGAGATGCTGGAGGCTGTCTCAGGGCCTAAGAGGTTAAAAATCCACAAAGTAGGGGAAGGGATAGTTAGGGATTTTGGCAAGATCATGTACACACTGTTATGTTTAAAATGGATAATCATTTTAGAATTAAGGGACCTTAACTCTGCTCAATGTTATGTGCCAGCCTAGATGGGAGGGAGGTTTGGGGGAGAATGGATACATGTATACGTATGGCTGAGTTCCTTCCCTGTTCACCTGAAACTACCATAACATTGTTAATCGGCTATACCCCAATACAAAATAACAAGTTTAAAGTTTGGGGAAAAAAATCCCCCAATTACTCTCAAGATGGAAGCATGTGCATGTGCAAGCTCAAGCACACAGGTACCCACCCCGCAGACACAGAAACACACACATCAACATGCCAATCAGCACACTGTCATACAGTAACACACATAAGCACTGACTCACTGACTGTCCCACGGGTAAACAGAGCTAACGTGGGATGCTTCTCCCTCAAGACATGCAAAGATACACACACACCGCCTCTGCCATAAGCCCACAACATTCCAGATTCACATCCAATTTGCACACACACCTGCACACCCAACACTGGGAGCTGTATTTTACTTCAGTATGCAGGAGCTTGGAAGACTGAACAGTCACCTTGAGATAAGAGACAGAGCCATCTTATTTTCAGGCCAGTGGATGGGGAATGGCAGGAGAGAAGGCAAAGGTAGGGAAATTAGGAGCCTACAGCCCTCCCCCCTCACCTGATGAGTGAGCAGTAAGCGCATACTAAGTGCTCAGCTGAGTACTTGGCAGTCAGAACACAAAGGTAAAAGGATGAGGTCCCTGCCCTGGAGATGTAAGAGACACACAAGTAAATAGCTTCCATTCATTGGACATGTGCTATAATGGTGCACTGGGTGGGCAGAAGAGGAATGTCTGCCTCTGCCTGGAAGTGAAACAAAGTGAAAAAGAGTTTCAGAAAAGGTTAAATGAGCTATAACTTACAGAATGAGTAGGAGTTTCCCTGGCTAATGGAGGTGGGGAAAACCGGGACAGGTATACCAGGAGCAAATGAGGGGAGATTCTGAATGACCGACTAAAGGGTTTGCCGTTTATCTTATAAATGATACGGATGCTTATGAACAGGAAGCAGGCAGACCAGTGAGGAGGCTGGGGTCATGGTCACAAGAGAGATGATGGATGTTTGGACCAAGGTGATGCTGTCAGAAGGAGAGATGTGGCCAGATTCAGGGTAAGTTTTGAAGGAAGTGACCAAGACATGAGGACCACTCAGATCTGGTGGGAAGAGAAAAGGAGGCGTTGATGGCTTCTAGAGTTCTGACTTTTAAATCTGTAAGAATGGTAAGAACATCACTAAAAATGAGAAAAGGGACAGACCTTATGGGAAAAATGAAGAAAGGAAAGAGCCCCTCATAATCCGACTGACCATGTTCAGTATGCAGTTGGTTCACGAGACTGGAAGGAAATTTAGGCCTCATTTGGTCATTTATTCAATGTAGAGTTTCGCCAGATAAAACCTCTAAAAGGGTTTTTGGTGCTTAAGTTTGCTAGGGTCAGGGTGAGCTCACCTGCGGCTCAGCAGCGACCCCTGGTGGCCCGAGGAAGCTCCTCCTCCCCACTTGGGGCCACCTCGAGCGAATTCTCCACCTTCCTCCCAGACCCGAGGGACATAAGGGGGCCCCTGCGGAGAAGACTGCGTGTGCATCCAGGATGCTAATTCTTCACCAAAGCCTAGAAGGTTCCCTTCTCTCCTCTCTCGTCTGTACCCTGCACGTAACTTTCATTATAAGACCACCGCGATGGGTCCTCCAGGAAGATGCCCCTGCTCCCGCCAGAACTGGCTCCACCCACCGTTTGTGGAACTGGAGAAGAGGGAGCTAAGTGAATCCCCGCAAGAACAGGACTAGTGTCCCCACGGATTGCGCCCAGGGTCTTAGCTGCCCGGGTACCAAACTTCTCTCTCCTGTCTTCTTCGCGGGATCCCCAAGGCGCTGTCCGCGACGCCTCTTGAGGCACTAAGGATTGGAGACCTAGCGACCAAATCCTTGTTTCTTTCCTCTGTCGACTCCTCCCGTACACTACTGGCCCGAACCCTTTCATCTCTGATCCCGCCCTTTTCCGTCCGCAAACCAGGATGGTCTTGCCTCCTCCCATTGGCTCTGGACCCACACGGCCCGCCCTCTCCCTCCCTCTAGCCCCGCCTTCTCCCTAGCTATAGCCCCGCCCCCTACCCGAGATGGCCCAGACCCGAGGCCCTAGCCTTCGTATCATAAGACCCGCCCCCTCGCCTCTAGCTCCACCCTCTCCCATGTGTCCCCGCCCACTTCGAATCTGGCCCCTCCCCTCACCGTTGCCTCTGCAGCTCTCCCCGGTCCCCCAGCGCCCAGCTCCTCTCCCTTCTCCGGCCTTCCGAGGGGACGGACCCTCTCCCCACCGGTCCCGGTCCCTCCCCTCCCAACCAAAGGCCCGCTCGCCATGGCCCCGCCCCTTAATCGCCCCGCCCACCATACAAGCCCCGCCCCCGAGGCCTCTACCTTTGGTGTCTCCCCCAGAGAGGCGGCGGCGGCGGTCTGAGGCTGAAGGCCCGTGGGGCCCCGGGTCAGAAGGCCCAGCGGGCCCCGCTGGGGGCAGCGACGTGACGGTGAACCTGCGGCTCATGGTGCAGAGAGGCGCCGGGGGCTGCGGAACCGGCCTGGATCGCACAAGTGGCCGCAACCCGGCTCCAGGAGACAGAAGGAGCAGATTCCCCCTCCCCGCCGACCGCCCCCCGCCGGCCGCGGCGCCGCGCAGGGTCCTAGTGCCCGCCGGGCTGTGTGCCTCCGTGTCTGGCCACGTGGCTCTGGGGCCTTGGGCTCTGAGTCCTGCTGGAAGCTCTTGAGGGTCCAACCCGCTGGTGAGAGCCACTCCGGCACCAGATATCCCGGTGTGTGGCTCCTGGAGTTCGAGTTCTCCTCGTCTAGGTCAGGGCTTCCCCGCTGGCTCAGACAGTAAGGCATCTACCTGCAATGCAGGAGACTCGGGGTTCGATCCCTGGGTCAGGAAGATCTCCTAAACAAGGGAATGGCGCTACCCACTCCAGTACTCTTGCCTGGAAAATCCCATGGACGGAGGAGCCTGGTAGGCTACAGTCCGTGGGATTGCAAAGAGTCTGACAGGACTGTGCGACTTCACTTTCAGGTCTCCTAAACTGGAGTTCATTCACTCAACACATCTTGATAGCGCCCCTGCATTTGGGACACTGGTTGGGGCACTGGGGATATAGCATCGGATGAGATGGACTGGCTTCCTGTCCTCGTGGGGCTTACATTCTAATGAGTGAGAGGAGAAAGATTACAAGTGAGCAAATGCATAGACAGGACAATTTAAGATTGTGGTATATGTTAAGAAGAAAAGGTGAGGTCAAGGGCTAATGACTAAGGGGAAGGACTGCTTTAAGGGATGGAGTAAGAGGACCTCTCAGAAGTTGTGGTATTTGACTTGAGCCCTCACAGATGAGAAGGAGCCAGCTAAGCAAAGATCTGAGGGAAGAGCCCTCTAGCTGAGAAAATAGCAAGTGCAAGGGATCTAGAACAGTTCAGGGAGCAACAAGAGGGCCCGTGTGTCTGGAGAAGAATGAGTGGAGAGGTGAGTGATGGGGCAGAGATGAGGTGGGGGAGAGGAGAGCAGATCATACTGGACTTGGAGGCTTTGTCAAAGAGTCTGGATTCTTATCTACAAGAGAAGCCATGGGAAGTTTCTGAGTAGGGGAGCAATGTGCTGTGACTTACATGTTAACAGGATCACTCTGGCTGCTGGGTGAGGACTCAGCTAAGTGCAGGAGTGGAAGCTGGGAGTCTAATTAGGAGGCTCCTGCAACCACCAGGTAAGAGGCGATGATCGGCGGGCTGGGGTGGTGGCAGTCCCATTTCGGATACATTTTGGAAGTAGCAACCTACACGACCTGCTGCTGGATGGTACGTTGCATGTAAAGGAAAGAGGAGTCAAGGAGGGCTCCTGGACTCTCATGCACTGCTGGTGGGAGTATAGTTGGGCAAAATCACTTTGGATAATTGTTCAGTCAGCTAAAGCTGAGCCTAATTAGACATGCCTGTCTACTCAGAATTCCACTCCAAGGTTTGTGCCCCAAAGAAGTGACAGCTCCTGTTGACCAAAAGACATGACAGGATTGTTCGTAGCAGCATTATTCTCGATAGCCTCAAATTGAAAGTTACCCAAGTGCCCATCAGCAGTGAAATGGACAAATAAGTAGTGGTACGTTCATAGAGTGAATACCGTAGTGGGAATGAACAATCTTATAATTCACAAACAACATGGATAAACCTGACAAATATCATGTGGACAAAAGCCAAACACAAAAGAGTGTATTTGTTGTTTCCCCTAGGTCGTGTTCAACTCTTTGTGACCCCGTGGACTGCAGCACGCCAGGCTTCCCTGTCCTTCACCATCTCCCAGAATTTTCTCTCAAGAGTCTTCTCCAACACCACAGTTCAAAAGGAGTGAGGGGGTAGTGATTACAAAGGGGCATAAGGAAGCTTTTAGGGTGCTTAGAATATTTTATTTCTTGATTTGGATGTTAATGAGACAGTCATGTTCAGTTTATGAAAATGTATTGAAATGTACACTTATGAAGGGTCTACCTGTCTGTATGTTTGTTATGTTGGAGCAATATTTCTCAACTTGGGGCATTGTTGCCCACCAAGGAACAGTTGGCAATATCCAGAGACATTTTTGGTTGTCACAACTGGAGGAGGGTGGTACTGACTGCGTGGCTTTGAGCCACAGATTCACCACTATTTCCCTTCCCTCACCTATATGTTATGGCCCAAGACAGAGGGAGGAAGACTGACCCTGAATGGGCCTAGCGTCTGTCCCTGGATCCCACTACCTCCTGGAGGAAGACATCAAGCCTCCCGGAATGGATGGACCATCCCCCACAACGAAGAATAATTCAGTTCAAATTGTCAGTAGTGCCAAGGGTGAGAAACTGTGTGCCAAGATAAGGAGCTTAACAGGTCCCTAGATTTTAGGACTGATCCGGTGTTACATTTGATTGAGGGCAGATGATGTTGTCTTGTATTAACGTGGTAACTACACATGGATGAGTGTGTTTGGAAGGTGGAGCCCAAAGCTCAGTTGGAACAGGTAGGTTGAGTTCAGCTCCCAAGAAACATCTGAGTCGAGTTCAGGGAAGAGGACAACGCTGGGGGTGTGCGTTACAGAGTCTTTAGCAGAGAGATGCTATTTAAAGCTTCGAGACTAGACAAGATCACAAGGAATGAGTATACACAGAGAAGACGTCACGGGATTGAACACAAGGGCATGCCATCATTTAGAGGTTGGAAAGCAGGAGATCTAGCCAATGAAAGAGGAAGAGAACCCAGAGAAAGGGCTGAACCAGAGACCAAGTGAAAGAAAAATTTCAGGAAGAAAAGGCATTATCCACTGAGTCCACCAAGTCAAGAGATGGTATGAAGTGAGCCCAGAGAAGCACCCACTGGATCCGCCTAAGGAAGATCACAGGTGCTAAAGAGAGTGATTTCGGTGGAGGAGTGGAGTGGGAAATAGGCTGCAAATAACTGAGGCGAGAATGGGAGACGGTGAGTCTAGACCGTACTCTGGGGAAGTTTTCCTGTAGTTGGGGGTGAGGACTAGAGAAATGGAACAGAACTGAGAGAGAGGCCCAGAGAGGTTTTAAACAAGTGATATTAAGGGACATTTGTATTCCAGTGGGAGTGGATCATTCCTGAGTGAGAAATGGGTGAGTTAGGAGAGAGGGCCCCACCCACAGGAATCTTAGGAGAAAGTTCTCTAAAGCTCTCTTTAAACTCCCGCTTGACTCTGGGTGTGGATGATGATCAAAGCTGACCAAGGCCATCACCTCCACTCACCTGCGATGACTCTTCGGTCAAGTTCCTCAGCTTTCCTGGAAGATCAAATCCATCCTCCTCAGCCTGCCACTTAGACCTTCTCTCATCTAGCCCAGACCACCCATCCCTATTCCAGCCATTCCAGAACGCCATTCCAGAACCCTCTCTGCTCAAACCACACGTTAGAGTTCTGAGCCATTTCTAGTTGCCCCAAATCCCCCCTTCATTGGAAGGACTGATGCTGAAGCTGAAACTCCAATACTTTAGCCACCTGATGCGAAGAGCTGACTCATTGGATAAGACTCTGATGCTGGGAAAGCATGAAGTGGGGGAGAAGGTGACAACGGAGAGTGAGATGGTTAGATGGCATCACTGACTAGATGGACATGAGTTTGAGCAAGCTCCAGGAACTGGTGATGGACAGGGAAGCCTGGTGTGCTGCAGTCCATGGGGTCACAAGGAGTCAGACACAACTGAGCGACTGAAAAGAACTGAACTGAAATGCCTTCTTGCTTTTTCTGTCCTCCCAGCTTTTGCCCCTAGAGCTCACATTCCAAGCCCAGGGTCATCTCTTACCAGCTCAGAGAGTGCCGATGAGCTATGTAGCTCTGTGCCAGCAGTTACCCCATTTATAAAGCAGAGGAGGGAGTGATGGCAATGGTAACAGTACCTGTAAAGTAAGAGCAGTAGCTGTCTCATAGAGTTGTTTTTTTATAACTTTTTATTTTATATTGGAGTATAGCTGATTCACAATGTTGTGATAGTTTCAGGTGAACAGCAGAGAGACTCAGCCATAGATATATGTGTATCCATTCTCTCATAGGGTTGTTTTAAGGACTGGCCGTGTTAACGCACTAAAGCACGTGAAACAGTGCCCGGCATATAGTCAGCGCTGTCCTAGGAGTAATTCCTACCATCATGTATGTCACCTGGATTTTCCTTACCCACTGCCTTACATCTGCTTACTTAGGTTGTTGCCAGTTTCTCGGTCTCTGAACAGTGCTGCAGTTTACATTCATCTAGGTGGTGTTTTGTGCACACAAGGGTGAGGGTTAGAGAGTAGGAACATATTTAGGCTTATTGGTTAAGACAGTCCTCCTTCCGAAGGAAGAAACTCTTGCTTACTCTTCCAGATTCAGTCCAAGCTCAGATGTCCTCTTGGCTGAGAAATGTTTCCTGACTTCAACCACAACATGCAGAATCACACACACACACCATTATTCTAGAATAAAGGGTCACACCTGCAAGTGTGATCCCCCACCAGCCACAGGATCATCACCCTTGTAACTAAGGTAGACTTCCTGAGAATGGAGATGGAGTTTGGAGCCTACACTTTAAGCAAGTTTTGAGGGCTCTCGTGCACCTGAGAATCTGAGGGCCACTGAGCGGTCCTTGAGGAGAGAAACGTCGTTCAGCTATTTCTCTATCCCCTGGGCCCAGTACAAGGCCCGGCTCCATGTCAGAGCTTAATAAATGTTTGATGAATGAATATTAGGCTGGCCGTTTCCTCAGCTATAAAATAGGAATAATTACATTATACCTTCCTAATAGGAAGGATTGAACGTTAATATTTATGAAGTGTTTTAGAGCACTGCCTGGCGCATAGTAAGCTCTCTGCTGGTTACATACATACATGCAGGCATGCATACCATACATAAATCTGCTCCTCAAGGTTAAAGAATCCACATTTATTAAAAACATTCTAACAAGAAAGGAAGGTGGGAAGAGAGGGCCCAGCCCACCTCCCCTCCTCCTCGTCCTTCAGAACAGATCCATTAGTTGGGATCCGGCAGACTGGCTCATTCCCTATTGGCAGGGTCCCCCAGGGGGGCCCCACAGCAGTGCTGAAGCAGGCTCGGGAGCCCTAGTCCTCAGGGCACTTCAGGAGGTCGAAGGTCACGTAGCCCACATAGTCCACCTGATTCACCTCATTTCGGGAACCCACGCGCCAGAAGAAGTGATCCTGGCAGAAGTAAGCTTTCTCTGCAAGAAAGAAAGTGGACCAAGAGGGTTGATTCCAGCTCTCCCCACACACAGACACAAACAAGAGTATGGTCTTTACAATCACACTTCCTGCCCTTTCAAAATCTTTCCAAGGTTTCCATAGGACATGTCTGTTCCCCACCCCACCCCGGAGATGCTGGAGGGCACAGACCTCCAGGTCCAAAGCACTGGCACAGGGCCTGGCACACAGTCGATACTCAGAACAGTTCATTCAACAAGTCCCATTCATCCCTCCAACATTTGTCATGCCAAGCACTGTTAGAGACACTGGGGATACAGCAAAGGGAAAATGCAGGCATGGCCTCAGTTCTGTGGGTGCTTACATGCTGGTGGGGTGAGACGTATGATTAACAAGCAAATGCATGAGTAAAGGAGGTTGGTTTTGACAACAGGGAAAGTGATGAAGGAAATGTAAGTGAGCAGTCGAGTGAATAGGTAAGGAGGGCCAGAGAAGGCCTCTCTGAAGAGGTGGCCTGAGTGCTGAGACCTGAAGGCTGAGAGGGAGGCATCCCAGTGACAATCTGGGGAAAAAACCTTCCAGGCAGAGGGAACAATTGGCACAAAAGCCCTAAGCTGGGAATGACCTTGGTGTGTTCGAAGAACAGCCAGAGGCTGGTGTGAGTGGAGCAGAGCAAAGGGAAAGACAGGAGTAGTGGGAGGGGGTGGGGAGAGGGGAGGAGACGGGTCGGATCAGGTTGCGTTAGTGCCTTCGACCTTGCATGCCCTCCCCCTCCTAGCCCCTCCCTTCTCTCAGAAAATATATTTGAAGGTATTGGACAACCAGCGTGGCTTGGACTAGGGTGTCTGCAAAGGAGGTTGTAAATATTTCGGAGGCTGAGCCAACAGCAGTTGTCCGCTGACTAGGGGTGAGCAGTGGGAAAGAGAAGAAAGGCTTAACTCCAGCTACCATCCCCATTTTACAGATGGGGAAACTGAAGCTCTGAATAGCAGAGACTTGCCCAAAGTCACACACATACACATCTATGAAATGTCTTATTTATCGCTGTATTCCCAGTGGCAGCATGGTGCTTAGCATATTACAGGCACTTGATAAATATAGTCTAATAAAACCTGCATGCAAACCAGGTGTCCTGTGCTATAAGGAAAAGAGCTTTCAGCTGGGAGGCAGGAAATCTGGGTTCTAGATCTGGTTGTGGCCCTGTGTCCTCAAATGGTCTGGGAAGATCCCCGACTCTGCAGGGAACTCATCAATCCGGGCATTGGCCTCAGTCTCCACCGGCTTTTTCTTTCTGGCTCGGAATTTGACCAATCACTAACACAGGGGCTTCCCTGGTGGCTCAGATGGTAAAGAATCTGCCTGCAATGTAGAGGACCTGGGTTTGATCCCTGGATGGGGAAGATCCCTTGGAGAAGAGAATGGCTACCCACTCCAGCATTCTTACTTGTTGAATTCCATGGACAGGGGAGCCTGGCGGGCTACAATCCATTGGGTCACAAAGAGTCAGACACGACTGAGCGACTAACAACACAGGGTAGGGGAGCCTACCGTGGGAGGTCTCTGGGAGGGATCCTCCCCCCGACCCTGGCTCTCAGCCCTCACCTTGGTACTGAAAGATGTCATGCGTGCTAATGGGCACCCCGGGGAACATCTGGTCCACTGGGGTGACGCTCTGGGGATCCACCTTCTGTGTCTTCACGTCGAACCTGCAGGACCGCACCGAGGAGACAGGCGCTGAGCCAACGGGCAGGCGGATGGCGCCCGGGCTCCCCCTGCTGGCGATCCCCGGGAATCTCACCTCCAGAAGCTCTGCCCGCTGAACAGCAGCACCTTACCCCCAGGGCGCGGGAGGGCCCCGGTGACCTGGGCCACTTCCAAGCCCAGGCCCAACTTGTCCAGACGTCTCGGGCCTAGCACCGACGCGCCGGTGTACACCCACACTTGGCGCCTACCGGAGAGAGGCTCACATCGGTCTGGGGGCAGGGAGTGGGGTACACACCCTCCTTGAATGTCAAGAGGGAAAACGCAGGGAAGCCGGCCTTTCCGCTCCAGGCGTGCCCGCAGTCTCTGTGCCTAAGGAGCAGAGCCCCTCGGTAGGACTGTGCCAGGGTGCTAGGAGGAGGGCTGAAATTCAGCCCTGCTAAATTTGTTTAGGGCTTCCCTGGTGGCTCAGACGGTAAAGAATCTGCCTGCAATGCAGGATACCCGGGTTCGATCCCTGGGTGGGGAAGATCCCCTGGAGAAAGAAATGGCAACCCACGCCAGTCTTCTTGCCTGGAGAACCCCATGGACAGAGGAACCTGTTGGGCAACAGTCCACAGGGTCGCAAAGAGTCGGACACGACTGAGCGACCAAGCACAGCACAGGGGAGGGAGAAAGACGGAAACTAACCAGAGAAGAAGAAAATCTTCTTGGTGAGCGGATCCTCGAAGGCGGAGTCCAGCTTGCCGGGTAGCGCAGGCCACGTGCTCTTGACAAGAAAGGGACCCTGCACCCGGCGGCCCCCTCCCTCAGAGAGTCTCCAGTACTTCCTGGGGACGCGAAAAGAGGTAGGGGCACTGAGCCTGGAACCGACGGCCAGTGGGAGGGGAGACACAGGCAGGTCCCGCTTCCAAGCCCCCGCCCCCGCCCGCGCAGCCCCGCCCCTCACCCAGCCTTGAAGAAATGCAGGCGGTTCCCAATCTCCGCGATGGCGTCGAAGATGTCCACGTTGCAGACGTCCTCCGCTGGATTCGGGGACTCTGTTGGGGCCGCAGAAGGGCCTGCCGTGGGAGGACCCGTGGGGCCAGCTGCCGGGGCCCCTGTGGGGCCAGTAGTGGGGCCCTCTGAGGGGCGGGCGGTGGGAGGCCCCGTGACGCAGACCGTGGGGGGAGCGGTGGGCTGGGGTTCGGCGGTGGTGGTGGCCGGAGGCCGTGGTTCAGGCTCAGGGCGAGGACCTGAAAAGAGATACCGCGTGAGACAATCGCAGTCTTGCATCTCTGTGCCTTTGGGAATCTGCTCCCTGGTGCCCACCTGGAGGTCCCTGGCGCTCTCCCCACTTCAGATGTTGGATCGTGCCTTCCCCCAACCCCAGGCTGGCAGCTTCCTTTCACATACTCACCCCCACCCCCAGGCTGGTGGGAGAGAAGCCTTTTTTTGAGCTCTCAAACTGGGTGCCAAACAGTGCTGGGAGCTTTATAAATGCACATTAGCTCCTTTGATCTTTAGAAGGGGGGAAAAAAAACACCTATGGAGCAGATTCGTTAATATTTTCTTTTCTTTCTTTTTTTTTTTTTTTTTGATGTGGAAACATACTAATGATAAGTGGTGATAATAAAACTATCAAACATTTATATGGTGCTTGCTATATTCCAGGCATTATTCTAACCCACTTAAGCTTCCTAACAGCCCCATGAGGCAGGTGTTAGCCCCACTTTACAGATGAGGAAGTTGAGAGGTGAAGTAACCTATCCAATGTCATTTAGCCGGATGGTGGCTGGACCGGCTTTTGAACCTGTGTCGGTCTCACTCTGGAGTCCGGGCTCTTTATTACCATCTCCAAGCACTGACCTGGCAGCAGTTGTACCCACCAGCCTCAAGGGCTCTCAAAGATAGATATCAGAGTCCTAACTCTCCCCTCCTCCCTATTCTCGGGGTGTTCCGAGCCGGCAGAACCTAGCCCTTCCCTTTCCTCCCTCTATCCCTGCCCCATGCCCTCACCATACAGATGCTGGATGCCCTGAACATCGTCCCTATGCAGGGGGTGCTCCTCGGTGAATCTGTACATGGGGTACATGAGCGCCTCTGGCACAGAGGAGTGATCTAAGCCCAGGGCGTGGCCAAACTCGTGTGCGGCCACAAGGAACAGGCTGTATCCTGGACGAAAGAAGGGAGCCTGAGCTCGGAGCCCTGGGCCGAGCTCCCAGCCCCGGGCATCCCTCCCGGTCACCACTGCCCTGGCTGAGGCCCCAGCCAAGGAACCTCGGCACCCCGCCCACCTTGATCCGGGCAGAAGCCCCACTTCTTGTCTTTGTCGAAGTTGGAGGTGGTGGCGCACCAGAGGTGCCCATCATTGCGACCCTCTCTGGTGCAGGCCGAATATTCCTTGCCCAGAAGGTGAAGGGGAAGACGCACAGCTCCCCCGCCGCGTTTCCCCCGGTCACCGTCGCATCAACTGGAGAGACCACAGCCTCGGGTGAGCCAAGTGGAGGCGGGGTGTGGGAGGCAAGGAAGAGCCAGGGGCGAGCCAATACTGGGAGGCCTATTTTAAAAGCCCACAGGGACTTGTGGGGCACCGCCGACATCTGGCTAGAATAATGGGCGGGGCCTGGGGATCGCAGACCTAGGAGGAAGCTGCAAGCCTGGCTGGAAGGCCAAGCCTCCGCGGATGCAGCGGAGGCATCTGGAAGGCTGGGGGAGGAGCTGCGGCGACGGCAGGCCGAGTCCAGGCCGTCCTGAGCACCGACAGGAGCGGGAAGACAAAGGGCGGGTGGAAGGGCCACGCTCGGGAACCAATGCGGAATGAGGGCGCGAGGCTGAATCAGGTAGGTGGGTCAGAGGTACCTCGGGTCGGGCAGAAGCCGTAGAGCTTGTCCTGGTCGTAGTTGGCGGTGGTGGCGCACCAGCGGTAGCCGTCGGAGCGACCATCGGAGGTACAGGCAGAGTACGTGCGGCCCTCGAAGGTGAACGGGAAGACGCAGGGCTTGCCGTCCGCATTGCCATCCTGGGTGTAGAGTCCTGGAGGCCCACACAATTAACTGAAGGTGCCGCGAGTTTACTGACCCACAAGCCACCTGTGTCCTCCTCCCCTTTCTCGCCTCGTCTCACAGATGAGGGAACTGGGCCCAGAGAACAGGAGAGGGGTTCGCAGGCCACCCTCGGCATCAGTGGCAGAGCTGGGATTAAGAGCCAGCGCTCTGGACCCTCGGGAGGGTGGGCACTCACTCTCGCTGGGGCAGAAGCCGAACTGGCGGTCGGCGTCGTAGTCGGCGGTGGTGCTGCACCAGAGCATGTCGTCGGAACGGCCGTCCGTGGTGCAGGCGGAGTAGGAGCGGCCCTCGAAGGTGAAGGGGAAGTGGCAGGCGGCGCCCTTCGCATTTCCGAAGTAGGTCGGGATCACTGCGGGAAAGAGGGACGGGGTCAGGGGGACTGGTGATGCGCGTGAGAGAAGGGAGTGGGGGCCGGAGCAGCTCGGGATCTCACCAACGCCTTTGCCCAGAGACCATAACTCTTCATCGTCGAAGTGGGCATCTCCCTGAATGCCTGCGCCAGGAGGAAAGGCGTGTGCCAGGAGCCCGTTCTTTCCATCGAAGGGATACCCATCTCCGTGCTCTGAAGAAGGGGATGGAGAAGAGAGTGAGCCGCGTATGGTTGCGCAGGTTGTGCACTGCCCAAGGATGCTGGCCTAACTGCTAGCGCAAATCCGGTCTGAGAGCCGCTGTCCAACATTTGCTGTCCCAGTGCAGTGAGGTGTCGGTCAGGAGGGGGCGACATAACGGCGAGCGGCCGCCAGGGCTTCGGGGACAGGCAAGAGAAATCCAGGTCCAGGGCCCCCTCTCGTCTCTTTGATCCTCCCATCTCTGTCCCCGTCTCAGAATCTTCCGGTTTCCCCCTTCTTCGTGCTCTCACCTCTGACACCAAACTGGATGACGATGTCGGCTTCGCGGCCGTACACTCGAGTGAAGGTGAGCGGCGTCACCGCGCTCCAGAGCGCGAAAGCGCGGGCAAAGGCGTCGTCGACCACGTCGCGCGGCAGGTCTTCCGAGTAATTTTGGATCCTGGAGGGAAAAGGCAGGAGGATTAAAGGCAGAAGTGAGAGGCGGGAGCCGGGCCAGCAGCGCCACCCGGTGTCTCCGCGACTTCAGATACACCGCGCTGCCTGCGCTCCACGCTTTCAGCTCGAAAGCACTTACAGACGCATTTTTCTCTACGGAGTCAGTTAGCGAGGTCCATTTCCCCCGACAGGGGAGACAGAGGCTCCGAGGGGGTGCCACTTGCCTCAAGGCGGGCACATTCAGTGAAAGCCATGGATTGGCCTAAGACGGGATGTGTTCGCCAACGGGCGGCGCTTGGGAACCCGCCTCTCGCCACCCCCTGCGCCCCGCTCGCCCCCGCGGGGCCCAGCCGCGCACCAGTAGGTGATATTGTGATGGTGCCATTGAGGTCGCCCTCAAATGTCTGGAATCTGCCCAGGTCTGGGACGCCGCAGCGCGGGGCTCGCATGGCGTCCAGGGTGGTGCTGTCCAGCTCGCCAGTCTCGGGCAGGGACAGGCGCCGCTGGAAGCGCAGCAGAGCTCGCCGCAGGGACTGGCCGTCCTCGCTCAGCTCTGCCCCAGGAGTGTAGCCATAGCGGTACAGGTATTCCTGCGGAAGGAAGGGCAGAGATGTGGCAGAGCCCCGGCGCCCTTTCTCTGCCCTACTGGGCCAAGACTCCATCCCTCTCCTCTCTCCGGAACTAGCAACGAGACACTGTATCCAGTACTCGGTACCCTGGATACCAGGGCTTGTGCCCACCCCAAGAGTCTCCCCTCCATGTGGACATCCTCAGCTCCGTTCCACTCCAGGATGCCCCTGTGCAGCGCCTACCTCAGGGCCCCCTAGGGTTTCCCCCTGTTTGCCCTCAGCCCATCGCCACTCCAGAACCCCCAGTGCCCCTTCACCATTTCCCAGTGCCCATCCAGGAAACCCTCATTAGCCTGTTTCCAGCAGTCCCTGTCCAGAATCTCCCAAGGCCCGTTCTCAGTGCTCTGTTCTTCAGAGGTGCCCATCACCGCCCCCCTCCCACACACAACAAGCCCCAGAGTATCTCCTCTGAGACCCTATGCCCTTCCTGGGACTCCAGGCCAGCCCTTTCCAGCTCTAGATGGGGGAGTGTGCCTACCTCTGCCAGCTGCCTGTTGGTGAGGCTGGTTCGTCGTTCTCCTGGGAAGACCACAACGGTGGGCTGGCGTGGTCTGGGAGCGGCAGAGCAGCAGGCTAGCACCAGGAGTGCCAGGACCGAGGGCTGCCGGGGGCTCATGGTGAGGATAGCACTTGGTCTGGCTGCAGCTGCCCTCCTGGGGGCTTTAAAGAGGCTGTCAACTGAATCAGTGACCCCGCCCCTCTCTGACAGGCCACTGGCAAGAGCTGACTCAGGGGATGGCGTGTGTGTGTGTGTGTGTGTGTGTGTGTGTGTGTGTGTGTGTTGGGCAGTCCCAGCATGAGAAGGCAAGGAAAGGGCTTACACCACCTCCCCCCTCTCCGTCCTGCCCACAGCCCCCATTGCCGAGTCAGGCAGGACCCCAGACCCAACAGGAAACCACAGGCCCACAAGGGAAGGATTGGGTTTTGCAAACTGCAGAGCTTGTGAGAACTGTGTGAGAGAGAGGGAGGGAGGCAGGGCTGGCTGGAGGACTCCCTGAGCCCTCATCGGAAGACCCCTGAGAGATCAGCCTAAGGAAAAAGGATGGAAAGTTCCCAAGACTTCTGTCTGAGCCAGACGATCCCCACTCCTGATCAGACGCGCCCTCCGTGGACCCTCCTCACACTCCCAGGCTCTATCCTCTTCTCCCTGGAAGTCTGCCTTGACTCAGCTTCCTCTCCCTGCTCCACCTGGGGGCAGAAGGAGTGAGCTCCGCTTGGTGGAAATCGGGGAATTCCATGGAGAGAATTCCTGGTCTTCAACAGGCTGGATCCTTGAGAACTGTACAGCAGTGGCGGGCGAGGGGCAGGTGGGGACAGTGGGAGTGTTGTGGCGTCTGGAAGCCAGCAGAGAGGGCCTCATTCCTTCAATGCCTTGGGCAAATGTCTTCATCACTGTGAGTCTGTTTCTTCAGCTGTAAAAAGGGGCCCTTTTGAACTTTGCCCCTTTCCCATAGCCGACTGGGTCCTACCATTCAGGGCTGGCAGCCCTCTCAGTGGTCTGCTATGTCCCAGGCCCCGGGATACTTACTATAGCTAAAGGCAATGAGGTTGGGATGGGAGAGGAGGGTTTGGGCAGAGACTGGAGAGGTGGGGTGAGGTGGGCCAAGCCTGGCACATCCTGTGGCAGGGGTCCTATTGTTGTTTAGTCATGTCCAACTCTTTTGCAGCTGACCAGGCTCCTCTGTCCATGAAATTTGCCAGGCAAGAATACTGGAGTGGGTTGCTATTTCCTTCTCCAGGGGATCTTCCTTGCCCAGGAATCGAACCAGCATCTCCCACATTGGCAGGCAGGTTCTTTACCACTAAGCCACCAAGGAAGCCCAGGGGCCCTGTAATTATGTGTAAATATCTGTACAGCAGGCTCCTGACTACATTCTCAGCCCACTGTGTATGCACTGATATAGACTTCTCCACTTGGAGAGATGGTGTGAAATTGTCTGATGGTTTGTGTGGAAGAAAAGAAAAATCTGTATCCCCCACACCGCTCATCAGTGTCAACTGAATAAATGTATGCGAAGTTCAAAAAATAAATAAATAAAAATACATTTAAGGGAGGCCTGGCGTGCTGTGATTCATGGGGTCGCAAAGAGTTGGACACGACTGAGCGACTGAACTGAACTGAACTGGAAAGTGTTCTTTGTCCCTACATTGATGTGAGGATGAGATCAAACACATAAAATACCTTGGACTGTGTATGTTGCAAATATACAGGAAATGGCTGTGGTCACTTTTCGTGATTTGGGCCAAAACCAGGAATCTGGAAATGGGAAGAGTCTTGGACTCTAATCTGCTGTGTGACCTTGAAACAGAGCAGGACCCTATGATCCTTGCCATCACCCTCTCCCGCCCCCATGTCTTCAGCCTGCCTTTTGTCTGTGTGTGTGTGTGTGTGTGTGTGTGTGTGTGTGTGTGTGTGTGTTGGGCAGTCCCAGCATGAGAAGGCAAGGAAAGGGCTTACACCACCTCCCCCCTCTCCGTCCTGCCCACAGCCCCCATTGCCGAGTCAGGCAGGACCCCAGACCCAACAGGAAACCACAGGCCCACAAGGGAAGGATTGGGTTTTGCAAACTGCAGAGCTTGTGAGAACTGTGTGAGAGAGAGGGAGGGAGGCAGGGCTGGCTGGAGGACTCCCTGAGCCCTCATCGGAAGACCCCTGAGAGATCAGCCTAAGGAAAAAGGATGGAAAGTTCCCAAGACTTCTGTCTGAGCCAGACGATCCCCACTTCCTGATCAGACGCGCCCTCCGTGGACCCTCCTCACACTCCCAGGCTCTATCCTCTTCTCCCTGGAAGTCTGCCTTGACTCAGCTTCCTCTCCCTGCTCCACCTGGGGGCAGAAGGAGTGAGCTCCGCTTGGTGGAAATCGGGGAATTCCATGGAGAGAATTCCTGGTCTTCAACAGGCTGGATCCTTGAGAACTGTACAGCAGTGGCGGGCGAGGGGCAGGTGGGGACAGTGGGAGTGTTGTGGCGTCTGGAAGCCAGCAGAGAGGGCCTCATTCCTTCAATGCCTTGGGCAAATGTCTTCATCACTGTGAGTCTGTTTCTTCAGCTGTAAAAAGGGGCCCTTTTGAACTTTGCCCCTTTCCCATAGCCGACTGGGTCCTACCATTCAGGGCTGGCAGCCCTCTCAGTGGTCTGCTATGTCCCAGGCCCCGGGATACTTACTATAGCTAAAGGCAATGAGGTTGGGATGGGAGAGGAGGGTTTGGGCAGAGACTGGAGAGGTGGGGTGAGGTGGGCCAAGCCTGGCACATCCTGTGGCAGGGGTCCTATTGTTGTTTAGTCATGTCCAACTCTTTTGCAGCTGACCAGGCTCCTCTGTCCATGAAATTTGCCAGGCAAGAATACTGGAGTGGGTTGCTATTTCCTTCTCCAGGGGATCTTCCTTGCCCAGGAATCGAACCAGCATCTCCCACATTGGCAGGCAGGTTCTTTACCACTAAGCCACCAAGGAAGCCCAGGGGCCCTGTAATTATGTGTAAATATCTGTACAGCAGGCTCCTGACTACATTCTCAGCCCACTGTGTATGCACTGATATAGACTTCTCCACTTGGAGAGATGGTGTGAAATTGTCTGATGGTTTGTGTGGAAGAAAAGAAAAATCTGTATCCCCCACACCGCTCATCAGTGTCAACTGAATAAATGTATGCGAAGTTCAAAAAATAAATAAATAAAAATACATTTAAGGGAGGCCTGGCGTGCTGTGATTCATGGGGTCGCAAAGAGTTGGACACGACTGAGCGACTGAACTGAACTGAACTGGAAAGTGTTCTTTGTCCCTACATTGATGTGAGGATGAGATCAAACACATAAAATACCTTGGACTGTGTATGTTGCAAATATACAGGAAATGGCTGTGGTCACTTTTCGTGATTTGGGCCAAAACCAGGAATCTGGAAATGGGAAGAGTCTTGGACTCTAATCTGCTGTGTGACCTTGAAACAGAGCAGGACCCTATGATCCTTGCCATCACCCTCTCCCGCCCCCATGTCTTCAGCCTGCCTTTTGTCTGTGGAAAAACTTTAGCCAAAGAATAAGTTTAATCAGAAAAGTGAGAATATGCAGAAAGAAAGGAAAGCAGCCCAAGGAGACCAAATGATCGTAGTTTAGTCATTAAACATGTCAAGGACTTTTAGTTTCTTCTCAAGGGCTATAGATAATATTCTGAGCCATATCCTGTGAGCTGTCTTATAGGTACTGAAACCTCCACCAGGTGAAAAGTTAACTACATGACGTAGCCATGACATCAGCTGCCATCGTTCGGAAAACTGGCCTCAAGAAATGGAAACAAATCGACCCTGGAACTGAAGATTAACTTTACCTCAAAACAGTCAAGGTGATGCCGGTCAGACCACCGATGACCAACGTCAAGATGACCATCAGAGCTGCCTGTGCTGTTTCTGCATGTAGCCCCTTCCCTCAGCCTGTAACAGCTCTTTGTCAGTAGAGGGAAATTTGCACAAACTCCAGCCCCATTTATCACTCTTATGCCAATAACCAGCAAACTCCTTCCCTCCCTTGTTCCCAGCCAGCCAGTGTGCGGCGAGATCTATATTTGCCTTCTTTAAAGCGTTATTTGGGAAGGACGACAGCAACAATCTGACAAGATGTATTTAAAGGACTTACTATGTGCTAGGCACTTTACATGCTTATCTCAAAAATCAGCCTCTGAGATGGAGACAGTTAACTTCCTTTATAGGAGAATTGAAGCCCTGGAGTTCACAATGAATGAGCAGCTGCTTTGGAGTCACACTGTTCTGGTTTTCAGTCCCGGCTCTGCCATCTCCAGGCTGTGTGACCTTGGGCAAGTCATTTTACTTCTGAACGTAATAATAATGCAGTTTTTAGAGATTCACCGTGTCGAGGAGTACTCTGTTAAGTTCCCCAGAAGCATTTTGTTTCATCCCCACCACTCTATGAGGTAGGTTTCATGAGTACCCCTCCCATTTTTAGAGGAGGACACTGAGGTTCAGAGTAGTTAAGAACTTGGCTATGACCACACAGTGAGTTAATACACAAAATCGGGACTCAAGCCTAGGGCTATTTGGTTCTGAAGCTTTTCATCTTTATTACCATTTACAGGAACTGAGATGACCAGGGGTTAGAGGGGAATTGTGGGAGATGGGAGACAAAACCAGGACCCTTCTTCTCTAATTCTTGGTGCCCACTGAAGATCAGAAAGGAGGCTCAGGACTTTGGGGATCAGAGGTTGCAACAGGGCCCTTAGGGGAACTATATTCCAGACTTGAGAGTATGGAATCGTCCAGCAATACAGCTTGATTTTATTTTTATTGATTAATTTATTTTTGGCTGCGCTGGGTCTCTGTGTCTGCTCGCGGGCTTTCTCCAGTTACGACGAGCAGGCTTCCCATTGCCGAGGCTTCTCTTGTTATGCAGCACAGTCTCTAGAGACACGGGCTTCCGTGGTTGCAGCACGTGGGCTCGGTAGTTACGACACATGGGTTTAGTGGCTCCACAGCTTGTCGGATCGTCCCAGACCAGGGATCAAGGTGTGTCCCCTGCATGGGCAGGTAGAATCTTAACCACTTGGTCACCAGGGAAGTTCAGCAGAATGACTGACTTTAGAGACGGAAACATCGAGACCCTCCAGTCGAGGGGATCTTCAGCTGGTAGCAGAGATAGACTTTAAGTGAACCCAGGAGCCACTCCCAACTTGCCATCAGTTGTACAAAATGCCAGATCTATGTAGATATGTCCCATACTCAGACTGATATATGAGAATGTATGTTATATTCTCAGATGTGATGGTATTGATGTTTGAGGTTAGATCATTCTTTGTTTGAAGAATCTCTGCTATGCAGCGTAAGATGTTGTGTAGCACCCCCTGCTTCTATGCCATGCTGGTAGCACCGCCCCCTGCCAGTTGTGACAACCAGAAATGTTGTCAAACCTTACCAAATTCCCTCTGGGTGGCTGGGAGGGGCACAGAAAACCCCAGCTGAGAACTACTGATACATGTAGATTCTTTTAATGCAAAAGGTCCAGAACTTTTATCACATTCTCAAGCCATTGATGATGATCCTCAAACCTTTAAGGACCATTTACTCAAGAAATATTTGTTGAGTTTTTATGGGCCAAGCATCGTGCTAAGACTGGGGAATATAGCAGTGGCCAAAATAGGCTTTGTCTCCAAGCTCATGGAGCTGAACGTCCAAGGAGGGGAAAAACTGAATGAGTAATTAGTACTGGAGAGACATGTATCACAAGAAGGAGGCATATTTATCTACTCTAATATCATACAGATGAGGAAACTGAGGCCCAGAGTGGGGACTTTACCTCCCTTAGGTCACAGAGCAAACCAGGGACAGACAGCTGCTCCTGCTGCTAAGCCGCTTCAGTCGTGTCCAACTGTGTGACCCCATAGACAGAGTGGGGAGGGGGCAAAAGGGAGTGGTAGCTAAGAGGCTTGCTCTGGAAATCAGCTGAGAAGTTCAAGTCTCTGCTCTAGCACCAATTTACTGTAAGTCATTGACATAGCTGCCAGTGCCTCGGTTTTCCAGTCTGTAAATGAGGGCAATAACAGCACTTACCTCGTGGGGCTGTGAGAATCAAATGAGTTCACAGAGATAAAGTGCCTAGCCCATGGCAACAAGTGCTTGCTGTTGTTCTAATTATGATTCCCTCCGGGCCAGCTGGCTGTTTTTACCTTCTGGGGAACAGACAGAGGGAACCCCGCCAGGAACCCCAGAACTTGATTCTTGGAGTCAATCCAACCCTCCTTTCCTCACTCCTCCCAACTTCCTCCTCTACCTCTGGGCTCCCCAACCCCCACCAAGGGGAACTTGGGGGAGCTTGGCCTTCAACACAGCACTGGCAGGAAGCGGTTCTGTCACCACATCCCTTCCCCACTTCCCCCAGCCCCTCCTTCCCCAACACCACAATAGAATTTAGCCAAGGCCCTGGGAGAGCAGGACCTACCCCCAGGTGAGCAGCCCCCCAACTCTGTCTGGAGTCAGAACTTGGACTCGAAGCCCCTCCCCCAGGGGGAGGCCCCATCAGGCTGGGGAGGGGGCTGATCCTGGAGCCCTGAGTCACCAGCTAGATGACACAGCCTTGCAGGCTGCTATTAATAACTCCAGGCCCCCAGGCCGAGGTCAGCCTCACGAGATGAGGCTTCGCTCCCCACTTCCAGGCAGGGGGAACTCCAAGCCTGTTTCTCCCAAACATGCCCAGGAGGGGAGGGGCAGCCCTGAGAGGCCCTGGCAGGATGTGAAGAAGACATTGGTGTCTGGGACCAAGCGGGAAGGTGTGTGGACTGCAAGACGCCACCTGCCCGAGGGGAGAGCATCATTCCAGTGCCCGTCCCGCCCCCACAACAAACACACCTACCGTTCTAGCTCCAGGGTGTTGGCAATTCCCATGCTGACTGGCAGAGATGCTAATAATAATTACAATGCCATTGTGCTTACCACCAATCTGTATTGAGCTCCTTCTATAGAAAGTCAAACCTAGACAGCATGTTAAAAAAGCAGAGATATCCCTTTGCCGACAAAGGTCCATCTAGTCAAGGCTATGGTTTTTCCAGTAGTCATGTATGGATGTGAGAGTTGGACCATAAAGAAGGCTGAGCGCCGAAGAATAGATGCTTTCAAACTGTGACGCTGGAGAAGACGCTGAGAGTCCCTTGTACCGCAAGGAGATCAAACCAGTCACTTCTAAAGGAAATCAACCCTAAAGATTCATTGGAAGGACTAGATGCTAGTCCTGAAGCTAGACTGATGCTAGCTAGTCCTGGATGCCAGAGCTGAAGCTCCAGTACTTGGGCCACCTGATGTGAAGAGCCAACTCATTGAAAAAGATCCTGATTCTAGGAAAGATTGAGGGCAGGAGGAGAAGGGGGCGATAGAGTATGGGATGGTTCGACGCAATGGACATGAGTTTGAGCAAGCTCAGGGCGATAGTGCAGGACAGGGAAGCCTGGTGTGCTGCAGCTCATGGGATCGAAACGAGTCAGACAGGACTGAGCAACTGAGCAACAACAACATAGGAAGTCACAGAGTATAGACTTTGCAATCAGCCCTCCTGGACTCAAGTTCCAGCTTCTACTCCTTCAGGCTGTGCAGCCTTAAGCAAGTTACTTTGTCTCTCTACTTCCATTTCCTCATCTGTAAAATGGGAAAGAGAACAGTCCTTACTTCAAAGTGTGGTGGAGGATTAAGCGAGATTAGACACTGCAAGTTTCCAGCACCCGGTGGGCATGGAGGCGGGAAGAACATTAGCTCTAGGATTCTGTCACTCCAGTGCTCTCCCCTGTACAGTGGGGACTCACAATCCCAGTTAACTTCACAAATTAGGATTCACGAGCCCATTTTACAGGCGAAGAATCTGTGAGACTCAAGGAGTTGCCTGCACAGTTAGCAAGGAGCTGGCCTGGGACTCAACCTGCATCTGACACCAGCACCCGTTTCTTTCCACCTACTGTGCATGCACCCCCCAGCCCCTATTGTTCTGTCGACGCTGGAGTGGGGACACTTGAAAGCTTATCCAAGTGCCTCATGGCTGACCTTAACATCCTATTTGAGTTTGGGCTTGCAGAACCCCTTGCATTCTTGGGAGGCACAGATTGGAAGCCATTTTTAAGGTGATGGACCCAAGGCCCAGAGAAGCACTTCATGCTGCTCACCGTCACATAGCTGATGAGTGACAGAGATCCTGCCTAGGCCTTCTGACTCCACATCTCGTGCTAAGAACCGGTCACTGGATCTGGCAAGAAGGAAGTCAATGGGGGAAGCAACCTGGGGCGGGGGAAGATGCCCAGGAGTCAGGCTGAAGGGGCTTAAAGCCTAGGAACCAACAGAGAGGACAAGTGTGGGTTATTTGGACTCTGTAGGAAAAAAGAAAATGGAGTGGGGCGGGGTGAATAAAAGAGGGTAAAGAAAAGATCAAGGTAACTAGAGGAGGCAGAGGAAGAGTCAAGTGGAGTTTCCTTTAAGGTGAGTTCATGACCTTGAGAAGTGATGATACTGTGGAGAGAGCGGTGTGCGAATTGAGAGGGAAATAGAACGCACCTGGGACCGGTTCCTCTGGCATGGGATTAGCCACTGGCAAGTAACACTTTGCTTGGGGTCCCAGCAGAGCAGGTGCAGCCCCTAAATACACATTTAAAAGGTTGCTTGCATTTTAAGTTTTTTTTTTCTTTGTATTTGCTTAATTAAGACTAATTTTTTTAGAACAGGCTGGGGTTCAATCCCTGGGTCGAGAAGATTCCCCTGGAGGAGGACATGGCAACCCATTCCAGTATTCTTGCCTGGAGAATCCCATGGACTGAGGAGCCTGGCGGGCTATAATCCCTAGAGTCACAAAGAGTGGACATGACTGAGTGACCGGGCACAAGCAACTTCAGGTTCACAGGAAACTTGAAGGGGAAGTACAGACATTTTACTGTACACCCCTACCCTTACAGCCTCCCCTGTTGTCAGCATCCACTCCTGGAGGGGTATCTTTGTTAGAATCAGTGAAACTTCATTGACACGTCACTGTCACCCAAAGTCCACAGCTTCCGGCTCACTCTTGGCGGTGCTCGTTCTGTGGGTCTGGGCAAAGATGTAATGACACGCATCCATCATTATGCTATCAGACAGAGTAGTTTCACTACCCTAAAAATCCTCTGTGCTCCACTTATTCATCCCTTCCTGCCACAAAGATTGCTTTTGATATTTGAAGGAAAAAACCTTAAAGTAGCCAGCATGGGAAAAGTCCGATCTTTGGTGGACTTCCTTATATAGTCATTTTAGGCTTTAGTGTTGTTTTTCTTTGGATGACATGGGGGAGGGGAGCGATACTCTCAGTGTTCGCAGCCTCGAAAGGTCTAAATCTGGTGCTGTCCACAGTGTGTGTGGTTGGGGGCCGGGGGGTGACTAGCTCTCAGGAAACCCCCAGCTAAACATTCAATGGTCACTCAGCTGTCCTGGCCAGATACATGCAGAACCCTGGGGAACAAAGCAGGAGAGGAAAAACTCAGACAGCACGCAGGGCAACTGGCAGCCTCTTTGGCCCTTTTACACGCCTGGGTTACACCTCTACTCTTGGCTGGGCACACGTTCTCACATGTCTTTTAGTTCCCCGGTTCTCAAAGTAGTCATGGGACCAGCAGCATCAGCACCATATGGGAACTGGTTAGAAATGCAGACCCTCACCTGCCACCCCCTACCCCCAGGACTATTGAATTAGCACCTCTGGGTGGGGCCCAGTAATTTCTGTTTTAACAAATCTGCCAAGCGATTCCAAGGTGTGCTCAAGTTTGAGACTCGGCTTTACTTGAGCTTCACCCGAAGTGGGAAGGGGACGGGCTTCCCTGGTGGCTCAGTGGTAAAGAATCTGTCTGCCAACGCAGGAGAGTTGAGTTCGATCCCTGATCTGGGAAGATCCCACACACTTTGGAGCAGCTGAGCCTGTGATCCACAATTATTGAGCCTGTGCTCTAGAGCCCAGGAACTGCAACTCCTGAAGCCTGAGTGCTCAGCAATAAGAGAAGCCTCCTCAATGAGAAGCGCTCGCACCCCAGCTAGAGTAGACCTGTTGGCCACAGCTAGAAAAGAGCCCAGCAGCAGAGAAGACCCAGCACAGCCAAGTCTATTAAGGGTGAGAGGGAGAGCTTTTGACCCTATTTGCAGATGAGGAAACTGAGGCTCAGAGAGGTGAAGCTGCTTGCACAAAGTCACACCCAAATTAGGTAGGAGTCTAGCCCTTTATGACTGCAACACTGATAATCCTCACCCCAGTATGATAACTAGGATCAATGTTCAAATGTTTAACAACCACCACCACTACCACCCCGAACCAGTCAGAAGTGACTCCAGCCAAGGAACTCCAGGAGGCCCCACAGAGAGTGGGTATGCGTGTGTGACCATTCTAAACCTTTTCATTCCTGGATCTGTAGGCCTTGGGGTCTGGAGGAGAGGGCTAAGGGCTCTGGGGCACTTAAAGGATTCCATGTAACATCTGTTACCAATGGTTGGGAAATATTTCAATATTTTAACAACAGGTGCTTGCCTGCTGAGCCTCAGCCCTAACTACAGTCCCCTTCCTAGAAGGAGAGGCTCCTTCTTTACCACCAGGGCAGAGGGCCTGGAGCTAAATTTAGCCAGCAAAAGAACACAGGTATAACTAATGTCTCCTGAGAATATCCATTCAGCAGTGCTTCTTAAATTTGGCTGCACACTGGAGTCTCTCGGGATTTTCTTTCGAACAGCGATGCTTGGGTTTTACCTTCAGAGATTCTGATTTAATTGGTCTGGGGTGCGGCCTGGGCACTGGGATTTTTTTTTTTAAGCCCCCCACGATCATCACATGCAGCTAGGAATTGGAGCAACCCCTACAGAGCCCCTGAAACCTGTAAGAGACTCCAGATTAAGAGCCTGTAATTTGCATCAGCATTTCCCAAGGCTGAGGACTTAACAAAAAAAACAACAAAAAAAACAAAACAGATTCTCCAGAGACTCTGATTCAGTAATCAGTGGGGCCCGGAACTGGATGTTAGCAAGCTCTCCAGGTTTCTAAACCAGTGACCCCCGTAGGCTGTGGTAACTGAGAGAGGCTCAGAGATTCACCCCTCCCCACCCCCGGCCCACCCCCAACATCGTTGAAGCAACGGAGAACATTTTGCCAGGAAGTATCCAGAACCGATTTCCGCAGCTCTTCCTTCCCCTGTGCTGCGGAGACGTTGCTTCAAAGCACACGCTCTGAAACGGAGCCCAAGACGCCCTCCCAGGAGAGCCGTCTTCTGGCTGCTCCGCTGCAGTGCCCTGGGCCGGCTGAGTGCCTTCCAATCCCATTAATCCCGGGATTTAGAAACACCCTTATTTAGATACGATCTGCATATATCCCTTCCCCCTGCCCCACCCTCTGGTGACAAGTTAGGGTAAAATAAAACTACTGTATTCACAAAGCCCGCTGAGATGTGTTCGAGCCTCATGCAGCCAGCGCTGGGACTCACAAAGCCCGGGCGCTAGGATGGCCCCGGATCGGCGCGGATGCAACGGGAAGGCCGGCTGAGAGCAAGCGTTGGAAGCCTCCTGAGATCTGGAACCACAGCCTAGCCCCTGAGGAGAGGCGATGCGGCGTGTCTCCAGCGGGAAAAGACGGGGAGCCCAGTAGACAGGGCGAGAGAGCTCCGCTTTTCAGAAGGTTGGTGAGACTCCTTCCTGGCTTCAGAAGGGACCTCGCTTGGAGACCACCACCAAGGCCCTTTCAGCTCCAACCACATGCTCTATGGAAAGCCTGCCATGTGACAACTGGTGCAGTGGAAGCGGCTGGAATCTGACAGCCCTGGACTTGAATTGGGTGTAAATGATCTTTCCCTCTCTGATCTTCAGTTTCCACATCTTTAGAATGGGTTAGTAAGCTCACTGGGGGCTTCCTGGTGGCTCAGTAGTAAAGAATCTGCCTTCCAGCAAACCTAATCCAGTATCCTTCTCTAGCATTCCTCTATGGAGACAGGAGACTTAGGGATTAGAAAAAAAGAATCTGCCTTCCAGTGCAGGAGAAGCGAGTTGGATCATTAGGTTGGGAAGATCCCCTGGAGAAGGGAATGGCTACTCACTCCAGTGGTCTTGCCCGGAGAATCCCATGACAGAAGAGCCTGATGGGCTACAGCCCATGGGGTCTCAAAGAGTCAGAGAGGACTTAGCGACTAAACAACAACAATGAGCTCATTACGTGATGATGGGAGTCGTGTCTTCATTTGATTACCCAGTAATGGACAGTCTTTCTTAGGCTCCATCTGAGGCTGAGAAGGAATCTGCTGAGTGCAAGTGCCGTTGCTGGCCCAGCGGCCCTGAGAGTTCTCCGTGGCTATCCCTGCCCACAGCAGACCAGCTCCCCTTACCTCTAGCTCACTTTCCTAGTCTGGCCTCCCATTACCGCTGGGAGGCTCCAGAAACCTTTTAGATGCCTTTCGTTTTTGCTTACGTTAGCCGGAACCAGTTTTGATTGTTCACAACCAAGGGTCCCAATTGACACAAGGACGTTTGTCTTCCTTCGCTTCAACCTCCTGAGCGTCTTCGACTGCAGGCACCACCCACCTCCTTTCCAGGAGCCTTTTCTAGTGCAACGTGGTCCAAATCCACTTCTCTGCAGCCCTGCTCCTCCCTGTGGGCTCCCCTTCCTGCTTCTGTCCGCAGCACTCTCTCCTCCCTGAGCCTCCCAATTTCTAAGCCATCTGCGTGTAATCCTAGGGTGCTCTCCCACGCCCATGCCATCCAAACAGTTGACAACCTGTGTAATCCTCTTAAATCCATTCCCTCTGTATCAGTCTGCGGGGGCTGCCAAAGCAAAGTATCACAGACTGGGGGGCTTAAACAACAGAGATTTATTTTCTCACAGTCCTGGAGACTGGAAGTTCAAGATCAAGGTGTTGACAGGGTTGTTTTTTCCTGAGGCCTCTGGCTTGTAGATGGCCGTCTTCTCCCTGGGTCTTCATATGGTCTTCCCTCTGTGCATCTGTGTGTCCTAATTTCTTCTTCTTACAAGGGCACCGGTTATATTGGATTCGTTATCTGCCCTAATGACCTCGTTTTAACTTAATCATCTCTTTAAAGACTCTCTCTCCAAACACACTTACAGTTGAGGTGCTGTGGGTTAGAACTTGAAGTGTGAAGGGGGGTGGGGTGCACAGTTCAGCTGGTGACAGCCTCCTCACTGCGCTGCTCCAGGTGCAGCCCTGCCACGCCCTACCTGGTAGCACAGTAGCTCAGCCTCTCTTGTACCAGCGCCGACATTCCAGATTCTTCTGGTGGATCAGCTCTCCCTGACCTTGATCAGAAAGCTTCCATAGCTCCCTAGGGTCTCAGGAATAAAGACTGAACTCCTTAGCCTGGCAGCTAGTCCCCTTCAGAACCTGGCTCCAGTCTGCTCCTAAGTCATCACTGCAGTTAAGGCCAGGAAAATATGGCACTTGTCGTCTAAGTCACGTCCAGCTCTGTGACCGCGTGGACAGTGGCCCGCCAGACTCCTCTGTCCATGGGATTTCCCAGGCAAGAATACTGGAGCAGGTTACCATTTCTTTCTTTGAGAGATCTTCCCGATCCAGGGATCGAGCCCACCTCTTCTGCTAGGCAGGCGGATTCTTTACCACTGAGCCACCTTGGAAGCCCCAGTTGTTGTCTAGCATCATGCTATTCAAAGTATAGTTCATGAACCTACAGCGTCTGCATCACCTGGGAGCTTGTCAGAAATGCAGACTCTCAGGCTGGCCCCCAGATTCTGACTGCTGAGTCAGAATCTGCATCACCTGCATGGACCCCAGGCCATCTATATTCACACTGAAGCTTGATAGCTTACAGACACCAAAGGTGTAGGGAGAGGGCCTCATAGGAGTGGGGGCTGTGGTCCCCTTGTTGGGTCAGAAACTTGACTTTGTCCTGACAGAACCATCCTACTCACAGGAGTCTGGGGTGCACAGCAGATGACAATTCTGAACACACAAATGAACTTGACGTTGCAAGGCTATTAAGGATGCCTAACTCACAAGTATAAACAAAGGAAAAGGTTGCCGGAGATGGCTCCCTGATGGGAAAGGCAAGGTTCTCATCTCTCATTTCCATTTGGCAAACATTTATGGAGGCCCTGCTGAGTGCCAGGCTGGGTGCTGGGAGTTGGGCAGATGGAATGAAAAGGACATGAGCTTTGTTCTGAAGGAGCTCACGAACAAGGACGGAGACAGGCCACAAAGACCTGCGTTCAATAATTCAATAACCAGAGTACACGCCAAGGGCACCCGCCCACCACTGTATTGCTCTAGCCCTCCAAACTCATCCTCTTCTGGGCATTTGCATTTTCCACCCGCCTCCCCATCCCCAAACCCTTTCCATGTCTCCTCTCTACCCTCCCCCTATGCTGGCCAACTCTTATTCATCCTTTAGATTTCAGCTGAGATGTCATTTCTTCCAGAAAAAAATGCTGCTGACCACCCAGACCCGGGAAGGGGGGCTCTTCCATGCTCCCATGATTCCTCTCAACTCACCACTTCCCTTATTGTGGCATTTTTCATAATTCAGAGTGAATTTCCTGTTTATTCATCTATCTCTCCCCCACAGGCTGAGATCATTATGAGGGCAGGACCCTTATCTGCTGTGTCACTACATTCACAGGTATTTCTTAAACATTAAAAAAAATAGTAATAGTGGTCGGCTTTTTATTGAGTTCAGGTACTGTCCTAAATATTTCTATGAATGAATTCATTTAATCCTATGACTATACAATATGGTGAGTACTATTATTTTTCACATTTCACAGAGGAAGAAATAGAGACACAGAAAACTTAAGTAACTTTTCTAAGATATCACAGCTATTAGGTGGCAGAGTAGGGATTCAAAGCCAGGCAGTCTGGGTCCAGAGTGTGCACACTGGAAAACGGTGTGATTAACAGTATGGGAGAGAGGACAGAGGTCAGGGAAGTCTTCAGAGGGAACAACACCCAAGCTGGGTTTTGAGGTGTGACTAGGAGTTTGCCATGTGAAAATGGAGCAGGGTTTTGCAGCTTTGCCAACCTCCAGTTTGGGCCCACCTGTCAGAGTGGCAGCATTGCTGCTGCTGCTGCTACTAAGTCTCTTCAGTCGTGTCCGACCCTATGCGACCCCAGAGATGCAGCCCACCAGGCTCCTCTGTCCCTGGGATTCTCCAGGCAAGAACACTGGAGTGGGTTGCCATTTCCTTCTCCAATGCATGAAAGTGAAAAGTGAAAGAAGTCGCTCAGTCATGTCCGACTCTTAGCGACCCCATGGACTGCGGCCCATGAGGCTCTTTCGTCCATGGGATTTTCCAGGCAAGAGTACTAGTGGAAGGCAATTAAGAACTCTCTAGATACTGTCCAAGGAGGCTTAGACAGTGTGTGTGCCTTACACGGCATCCAGTTTCAGCCTGAGTCACCATGGGTGGGCGAGGCAAGTTGCACAAACCCTGAGGCTCCAGTTCTTCAGTCCCTGTGTGGGTGAGTTGTACACACCCCTCCCCTTTTACCCCAGATTCAAGGCTCACTTCCCAAACCGCACCCTCATGCTTTGCAGAGACTGTATCGTCATCTCAGAGGAAAGGTCCTGGCAAGCACATCTTCCGGCAGGTGCAGCCCCAGAGCAGAGAGCCAAAGCAGAGTTTCCCCAAAACCCCCCCAAGCTGTCCTCAGTCTGACCTTACAAACTCTGGGAGCCTCTTCTGGCTCAGGGGTTCCCCAACTTTTAAAGCCCCCGAATCCTTTCAAGGAACTGATTTCAAGGGCACCACAGCCTAACCAAAGGTTGAGAGGAAGTGCTGGGCAGTTCCCCATCTCTGCTGACCCTGACCTTGACCCCGAGAGAAGTCCTGTGCTCTCATCTTAGCCCAACCATCTCTTTTTTACTGCTGAGAAAACTGAGGCCTGGAGGAGGGAAGAGATTTGCCAAGAATACAGAGCAAGTCAGGGCCAGCACCTGGACAGGAAGTATGGTCTCCTGAGCTGAGCCAGCCCTGTCTCAATAAACAGCATTATCTCTCCTGTCCATCCTGTTCTGGTCTCTCAGATGAAATCTGGAAGCCTCTACCACCCCAAACTCTATCCCCCACTTTCATTCATCCATTCATTCCCAAAACATTTAACTAGTCACTGCGCCAAGCCGGGCACCTGACCTCAGGAAGAGGCAAGTGGGTGTGTAAGACAAACATGTCCCCAGACTTTTATCATCCGTTCTGACAAAACCAATTCTTCCCTGATGGTTCAACTGGTAAAGAGTCTGCCTGCCATGCGGGAGACCCAGCTTCAGTCCCCGGGTTGGGAAGATCCCCTGCAGAAGGAAATGTCAACCCACTCCAGTATTCTTGCCTGGAGAATTCCAGGGACAAAGGAGCCTGGTGGGTTACAGTCCCTGGGGTCACAAAGACTTGGACATAACTGAGTGACTAACACTTTCACTTTCTGACAAAACCACATCAGAGAATGTTCAAACCTTATTCTCAGGCCTAGCACATAGTAGGTCCTCAGTAAATATGCATGGAGCACTGAGGAAGGAATGACATGAGGATGCTGGGCCAGCAAGATGGGAAAGCCACCTTAGACCTCAGGGCCCCTCCCTCTCCCCTGCTCCCATCATCCAGCACCTCCGTGGGGGTGGACAAGAGAACTCAGACCCACACTCTGCCTGAGCTTTCTGCTCTAGTTGGTCTAGACCCAAGCCATCCGAATTGATGGCCGTAGGGCTCATGTGGCTGTTTTAATTAAAATTAAAATTTGAAAATCCATTCCCTGGTTTCATTAGCCACATTTCTAATGCTCAAAAGCCACATGTGGCTGTTTGCAATCATACTGAATAGCACAAACCACAGATCATCACCACAAATGTCCTCTGGACTGTGCTGCTGGCCAAGAGCAGGGACTCCCAGGACCAGTACTTTTCCCAAAGTGTTTGGGAATTGACATAAGATTGCCAACTCTCCGTCTTGCCAGAAAATTACAAAAGCAATAACAATGATTTTAAAAACAGAACATGAACGCTAAGAGTGATGTGAAATTCTCGATTGGATTCTCAGTTTTAAAAAAGCCCACATTAATTGGACTTCCCTGGCCGTCTAGTGGCTGGGGCTCTGTGCTCCCAATGCAGGGGGCCGGGATTCGATCCGGCTGGAGGAACCAGATCCTGCATGCTGCGACTAAGAGTTTGCAGGCCACAACTGAACCGAAGGTCCTGTGTACTGCGATGAAGATGGAAGACGCAGTGCAGCCAAATAAGCAAAAGAAAAATAAAATAAACTTAAAAATCCACATTAAAGGATATGCATGGGACAACTGGAAAAATTTGAAAATAGATTACATATTGGATAGTTGTATGTAGGAGACTGGGCTTCCCTGGTGTCTCAGACGGTAAAGAATCTGCCTGCAATGCAGGAGACAGGTTTGATCCCTGGGTCAGGAAGAACCTCTGGAGAATGAGATGGCAACCCACTCCAGTATTCTTGCCTGGAGAATTCCATGGACAGAGGAGCTTGGTTGGCTGCAGTCCATGGGGTCCCAAAGAGATATGACTGAGCAACTAACACTTCACTTCACTTTGGGTAGGAGACTGCCCTTGTTTTTTGGAGATTAGGGAGTGGAGGATTTAAGGATAAACTATGATGACATCTGCAACTAACTTCCTTGTGGCTCAGAAAAAGTTATTATATAAATATGTATATATATTTAGAGAGAGCGTGCATGAGAGAGAGAGACAAAGGGAAAGCAAGTGTGTTGATGTGTTAACAGTTGAATGTGTGAATCTAGCTGAAGCTTAGAGGATTGTTCGATGTACTATTCCTGTAACTTTTCTGCAAGTCTGAGAATTTTTCAAAACAAAAAGTTGGGAAAATAAGTCATGATGGCAGTTTGCCCCCCTGCCAGGCAGAGATGATGGGTGCTAGGGGGCTGGGCTGATGTTCTGGTTCTTGATATGGGATGTTGGCTACATGATGGTAGAGTGGGTTGCCTTATTCCTCATCCCCCTCCATCACCCCCAACCCCTGCCAAAGAGATACATCCTCCCGGCACCTGTGGGGTTTCCCGGATAGCCCAGTCGGTAAAGAATCCTCCTGCTATGCGGGAGACCCCAGTTCGATTCCTGGGTTGAGAAGATCCCCTGGAGAAGGGATAGGCTACCCACTCCAGTATTCTGGCATCTGTAAATGCAACCTTATTTAAAAAGGTCTTTCCAGGTTAACTAAGTGAGGGAGATAGAAATGAGATCATTCTGGATCAGAGTGGACGCTAAATCCAATGACTGCTGTCCTTGTTAGAGAAAAGCAAAGGGAAATTTTGGAACCAGAGACCCAGGTAAAAAGGCCACATGAAGCTAGAGGCGGGGGGATCAGAGCAGTGCTGCCGCAGCTGAAAACTCTCGGAACCACCAGAAGCTGAAAGAGGCAAAAGGAAGGATTCTCCCCTGGAGCCCTCAGAGCTAAGCCCGCCTGGGAACACCTTGGTCTCAGACTTGCAGCCTCCAGAGCTGAGAAAGTGAATTTCTGTTGTTTTAAGCCACTCGGTCTGGGGTCATTTGTTACAGCAGCCCTAAGACACACACAGAGGTGTGTTTTACTCACAGAGAATTCATCAGGCTGCACACTTAAGATCTGCGTGTGCTTCTCTATGTACGTTAAACTCCTTTAAAAGGCACTTAAAAATAAAGAAGCCAGGATGACTCTCTACTGTGCCCCTGCAGTGGAAGTGCAGAGGCCGAACCACTGGGCCGCCAGGAAATCCCCTTGGCATTCGTTCGTTTGGAAAATGTTAAAGAAACGGTTTCATAAAGACAATCTCGGGATAGAAGATGGGCCCATCAAATAACACTTAACTTAATGACCCTTCATTTCACTGAAAACATATCTCATGGTAGATAAGCCCCAACGGCAGATGGGTTGTAGCCGAATCACCTAGGGAGCTTTGAAAGACAGCATCCCAGACAGAGAGGTCACCGGGATGGGAGAGGGAGGCCAGAAATAGAGCTGACGACATGCGGGAATGTAGTATCTGCTAAAGGTGGCATTTCAATCCCCCCTGCCAGGCAGAGATGATGGGTGCTAGGGGGCTGGGCTGATGTTCTGGTTCTTGATATGGGATGTTGGCTACATGATGGTAGAGTGGGTTGCCTTATTCCTCATCCCCCTCCATCACCCCCAACCCCTGCCAAAGAGATACATCCTCCCGGCACCTGTGGGGTTTCCCGGATAGCCCAGTCGGTAAAGAATCCTCCTGCTATGCGGGAGACCCCAGTTCGATTCCTGGGTTGAGAAGGTCCCCTGGAGAAGGGATAGGCTACCCACTCCAGTATTCTGGCATCTGTAAATGCAACCTTATTTAAAAAGGTCTTTCCAGGTTACTAAGTGAGGGAGATAGAAATGAGATCATTCTGGATCAGAGTGGACGCTAAATCCAATGACTGCTGTCCTTGTTAGAGAAAAGCAAAGGGAAATTTTGGAACCAGAGACCCAGGTAAAAAGGCCACATGAAGCTAGAGGCGGGGGGATCAGAGCAGTGCTGCCGCAGCTGAAAACTCTCGGAACCACCAGAAGCTGAAAGAGGCAAAAGGAAGGATTCTCCCCTGGAGCCCTCAGAGCTAAGCCCGCCTGGGAACACCTTGGTCTCAGACTTGCAGCCTCCAGAGCTGAGAAAGTGAATTTCTGTTGTTTTAAGCCACTCGGTCTGGGGTCATTTGTTACAGCAGCCCTAAGACACACACAGAGGTGTGTTTTACTCACAGAGAATTCATCAGGCTGCACACTTAAGATCTGCGTGTGCTTCTCTATGTACGTTAAACTCCTTTAAAAGGCACTTAAAAATAAAGAAGCCAGGATGACTCTCTACTGTGCCCCTGCAGTGGAAGTGCAGAGGCCGAACCACTGGGCCGCCAGGAAATCCCCTTGGCATTCGTTCGTTTGGAAAATGTTAAAGAAACGGTTTCATAAAGACAATCTCGGGATAGAAGATGGGCCCATCAAATAACACTTAACTTAATGACCCTTCATTTCACTGAAAACATATCTCATGGTAGATAAGCCCCAACGGCAGATGGGTTGTAGCCGAATCACCTAGGGAGCTTTGAAAGACAGCATCCCAGACAGAGAGGTCACCGGGATGGGAGAGGGAGGCCAGAAATAGAGCTGACGACATGCGGGAATGTAGTATCTGCTAAAGGTGGCATTTCAAATTAGTGGAGGAAGACAGATTATTCAGTATGGTGTTGGTTCAACTGGCTAGCCATTTGGGAAAAAAAGTAAAGCTGTATCTCTACCTCCTTCCAATCACCAAAATAAATTCCAGATGGATAAAAATTTTAATTAAGAAAAAAACACTCTAAAAGGACTACAAGAGAATGTGAGACATTTTCTTTTTATAATCTTAGGTAGGAATTGCCTTTAACATTTGCTGAATATTTATTCTCTAACTTTGTGCTTGGTGCTAGAGATGGAGACCAGAGGAGACCCCTGCTCTCAGGGAACTCATACTAAAGAGGGTGGTTCAAAACAGTGGTTTCTAGGTCCTCAGATCTCACTAACCATTCACAGTAATTTTTAAATTATTTGCTGTTTAATAATCTTCTAGTGGGGAAAGCATTTATTTCTATGCATGAGAGAAAATCACAAAGTTATTACAGAAAAAACTAATAAATTTTGGGAATTCCCTGGTGGTCCAGTGGTTAGGACTCTGTCCTTCCACTACAGGGGGCAAGGATTTGATCTCTGTTTGGGGAACTAAGGTCTTGCAAGCCATATGGTATGGTCACACACACACATACACACACAAATTAATGGATTTTAATACAGAAAAATAAATAGCCAAAACTCAGAATGGTCCTAATGGGTGGGGAGAATGGAGCTAGATCGCTCAATGAATACAAGGTTTTCTTTTGAGGTGATAAAAAAATGTTTTGAAACTAGATAGATGTGGTGGTTGCACAATGTTATGGATGTATGAAATGCTACTGAATTGTAAATTTTAAAATGATTCGTTTTATGTGAATTTTACTTGCATAAAGATAATAAGAATATTATTTTTAAAGTCAACTAAAAAAAAAATCCTTGAATGGGAAAAATTCGCAACACAAAGGGGAGACAAATAATTTATATGCAAAGAGTACCTACAAATCAATAGGGGCATGGAGCAACAGACAACATCTTATATCAATGCTGCTGCTGCAAAGTCGCTTCAATCATGTGCGACCCCACAGATGGCAGCCCACCAGGCTCCTCTCCCCCGGGGATTCTCCAGGCAAGAATACTGGAGTAGGTTGCCATTTCCTTTTCCTATATCAATGCTAAGAATATAAGTAGAATGGGAACTTTTGAGAATGTAATCTGGAAATAATTTAAATGCACATACCTTTTGACTCAGCAATTTTACAGCTAAGATTTTTCTTACAAATTACTTACACACGTATTCATTGTACTTTACACATGTATACATTGTATTTTGCAGCTCAAGCAAATATAGGTCAAAAGGGTTTACTGCCATACTGTTTATAATAGCAAACAAGAAACAGAAGTAGGGAACTGATTATATACGGTATTTTGATAAAGTGGAATCCTACCCAGTCATTAAAATAAGAATGAGATATGCCTAGATGTGCTTATGGTAAACTATCCAAGACAAGAATTATTGTGTGCACTGGGGTGAGGGAGCAATGTCTACAATGAGTATTATATATACAGTGTGTGTAGAGCCTTTTTCTCTTAATTTTTTCACTTCTGCACCATGCAGCATGCAAGATCTTAGTTCCCTGATCAAACATCTAACCGATGTCCCCCGCCGTGGAAGTTTGGAGTCTTAACCACTGGACCACCAGGGAAGTCCCTGTGCAGATTCTTAAAGCATTTCTGGATGGTACAAAAGGACCCGAAGACAGCAGTTACCTCTAGGTAGTCACACTGAGATGGGTTGACATGGAGAGAGAGTTCTACCTAAACTTCGTATCTTTTTGTACTTCTCAAATTTTTTTTAACAATGAACATAGATTAATTATTGTGTATATTACTTTTTTAAGGTTAATTTTTAAATTATGAAACCATTGAGGCATAGGCAGACTACAGAAAGTAATGAAACAAACTCAGGTGCCCACCACCTAGATTAAGTAATTTAACATGACGGATGCAATTTGAAGACCTCCGTGTACCTTTCTATGATCCAGTCCCCTCCTCCCTCCCTTAGAGATAACATCATTCTAAATGTGATGATATCAGACACACACGTTTTTATTCCATTTAAAAAATCTTTGATAACTTCCATATCTACCGATAAGCAACATCTTGTATTGCATTTTTGCCTTTATATAGAAATAGTGTTAATTTATGTAGTAAGGCTCTTGACCCAGCAAGTCCAGTCTTGGTCCCCAGGCTTTAGAGAAGGGGTCTCCTTCTGACCCTTCTCTGTCTGTGCTTCTTTCCACGGGTAAGGAGTTCAAGGGAATTTGCACACCTGGGGCCTGTGAGCCTCTGCGAGGTCGCATGCAGGGTACTGGAGACCCCAGAACTTCCAGCCCCACAGCAATGAGCCTGCCTCCAGCGCCCTTGCGGCACTCTTTCCAAGGTCCAGCCTCCTGAGGTTGGGCCATCCACCTAGGTGGGTACCCCCAGGCCAGTGTGACCAGGAACCGGCTGTTGGTGAGGGATGGGGTAGGGAGTAAATGGCGCTGAACCGGAGCCGGCGGGCCCACACACGAAAGAGGAGGTGAGGTGGGAGTTAGTATTCTTGCCTTGGACTCTCCCTTGTCCCTCATGAAACTCTGTGCCTTTGGCAACTTGCTTTGCCACTCAACATTACGTTTTTGATCGTTTTCTGTGTTAATATCTATAGCTCCAGTTTATTGATTTTCACTCTCACACAGTGTTTCTCTGAAGTTTTAAAAGTTTCAGACCCCTGGCGCTTAAGGGAGAAGATTCTGACGGAGGAGAGCTGCTTCACGGGCTAAGGCATCTTTCAGAAGCTCTGGGCGTCGCCGCTTGGCAGTCCGGTTTGAGGACCAAGGGGAGGCAGGCCACTCCTGGCATGTCCCTGGCTTTGCACAGGCTAACACTCTCTCTTGCTGCTGCCCTTTCTCGTGGTCCCCAAGGTTGGCCTGGACCGGCTGCTGCGCGAGCCAGCAGCCCAAGGGCCTGGTTTTGGTCTGGGAGCCGTGAGGGGGGCAGCGGGCGCCCCCTGCTGGAAACAAACGAAAGCTGAGACAACCTGTTCCCCATCCCTCCACGCCCCTCGCCCCTTCCCCAGCCTTTACCCCCAACCTCTAGCGCTCATTTAAGGCCAGCGCCGCTGGGATACAAATAACAGCCATCTCTTTGCTTTCCAAAAACGTTTACACATAAAACAGACATTCTAATAGCTCCCTTTCGTGGAGCCTTTATTAGCGATAAAGCAATGCCTTTGAGAATCTGTGGGGCTCAAATCCTGGTTTATCCTCTGATCTCTGTGTGACCCTGTCAAGTCATTGGACCTCTGAAAAGCTCTGAGATTCCTTATGAATAAAATGGAACAGGAATGTCACCTACCTCATAGGATTGCTTTGAGGATTAAAGTGGTGCCTGACATGCAGCAAGGACTCCTTACTATTAGATGCCAGACCCAAGGCTGATGGTTTCTCACGGAGACACAGAGCTTACTGTATCAGCAGCTGCTCTGTGTTCTTCTGTTGATTATATCCTTTAATCATCACAGCTCCATGTGGTGAGTGCACTTATATTCACCTCCACTTTACAGAAGAGGAAACTGAGGCAAGAAGAAATCAAGCAACTTGCCTGAAGGCTCACAGCTTGCCGTTGGTGGAGTGTTACTTGAGCACAGGCAGCTGTAGTCTACAGCACAGTACCTTACTGCTACATCCTCATGGCAACCGGGGGCGGGGCGAGTTTCCCAGGTGGTGCTAGTGGTAAAGAACCCACCTACGATGCAGGAGACATGAGGTGCAGGTTCGACCCCTGGGTTGGGAAGATTCTCCTGGAGGAGGACATGGCAACCCCACTCCAGTATTCTTTCCTGGAGAGTCCCATGGACAAAGGAGCCTGAAGGGTTACAGTCTAATGGGGTTGCAAAGAGTCAGACACGACTGAAGCGACTTAGCACGCAGGCGTGGCAATCTGGGGAGGTATGTAGTATGCCCATTATACAGCAGGGGACACTGAGGCTCAGGGAGTGAAGCGACTTGCCGCACGTCACACAGCTGGCCTGGACGTCCCTGCTTCTGTCTCTTTGCATTGTCTTGTGTAGTTCCGGGGCACCCCAGCAGCTGTGGTGACCCTGTGTGCCAAATGAGGATGCTGAACTAAGATAGCCGAGTGCCTCGCTCAAGGTCACAGAGTCAATTAGTAGGGAGCTTTTTCTGTTGGGGGCTGGGACTCAAGGTTATTCTATTTAGGGGTCCAGCACCTTTGTGGCTCCCTGCTGCAGCCCTTGAACAGCTTTTATTTTTATCATCACAGCTCTTCTTCCCAGGCACCTGAGTTAGCACCACTTGCTTCCAGGCCAGCCTCAGCACAGCTGTCAAAGTTGGGCTCTTAAGCTGTCACTCAGCCTGAGCCTGGGCTCAGTGTTGGCTCCTGGGGCTTCCTGTAGGGCTAGGGGGTCAGATACCATCCCCTTGCCCTCTGGGAAGCAGCTGGCACTGTAGAAGGAACAGGAGTTTGGAGCCAGATGGTCCAGGGTTCTAATCCAGCTGTGCCCCTTCCTATCTGCATGACCTTGGGTGAGTTTCATCACCTCCCTGCATTCCTTTTTCATCACCTCTAAAATGGGTTAATGATCAGTGCTTTGCAGACTCCTGTGAGGATGAAATGCAATAATCTGTGTACAGCATCTGGTACACAGTAGGTGCTCAAGAAATATTAGATTCCTTTGCTCCAGACCTTTGTCTTCTGCTGTTTATGTCCCCACCTCACAGTCCCAGAAGTCCCCACCTTCTCTTCCAAGATGTCTCTGAGCCAGGGTTGGGCTGGTGTAGAAGCCACATCCTTTGTGTTTCCTGGGGTGCTGGCTCACAGACAGAATAACATCGCCATATGTAACTCAGCCACTGCTCAGTGGTCCATCAGAGATGGATTGAGCACCTACTGTGTGGTGTGCTAGTGGTGAAGAACCTGCTGCCCATGCAGGAGTCATAAGAGACTCAGGTTGGGGTTCGATCTCTGGGTCAGGAAAATCCCCTGGAGAATACTGGCAGCCCACTCCAGTATTCTTGCCTGGAGAATCCCATGGACAGAGGAGTCTCTAGTCGCAGAGTTAGACATAACTGAAGCAACTTAACACACACATGTGCCATGAATTGTTCTTTAAAAAAAAAACACAACTCTATTGATTTCTTTGGTTGTATTGGGTCTTAGTTGAGGAACATGGGATCTTCATTGCGTCATGCAAGGATCTTTCCTTGTGGTGCAAGGGCTTGCCCCACAGCAGGTGGGATCTTAGTTCCCTGACCAGGGATTGAGCCTGTGTACCCTGCATTGCAAGACAGAGTCTTTTTTTTTTTTTAAAGACAGAGTCTTAACCTCTGGACTGCCAGGGAAGGTTCCCAGAAACTGTTCTTGGCAATGGGGCAGCAGTGGTTCACAAGACAAGAGCCCAGTTTGAAGTATATCACTGAGAACTTACCTAGTCAGTGTTCAGCCCCTGGGCTATGGGCCAACCCTGAGGCACTGCGCCCACCTCCTGAGCACGCTTTCGCATTCACGGCTTCATGTAATCCTCAAAGATTCCACCTGAAGTATGAAGATCATCTATAGCTTAAACATGAGGGAACAGAGATGTGGAAAGTTAAGTAACATAGAGGAGTAGGGGATATAAATTGCCATATGTGAAATAGATACCTGGTAGGATTTGCTGTATGATACAGGGAGCCCAACCCGGTGCTCTGTGACAACCTAGAAGGCTGGGATGGGCTGGGAAGTGGGAGGGGGGTTCAAGAGGGAGAAGACATGTATACCTACGGCTGATTCATGTTGATGTATGGCAGAAACCAACACAATATTGTAAAGCAATTATCCCCCAATTAAAAAAAAAAAAAAAAAGAGGAGACGGGGGCTGACTGTAGACAGTCTGATCCCAGAGCCTGAGCTTCACTGGGCTGCCATAGAGTCTACCTCTTACTCCTTCCTCCAAGTTTCTAATGTTGTTCCCATTTTACAGATGAGGAAACTGAGACTCAGAGGGAATGAATGCTGTCCAAGGTCATAGAACATATAAATGTAGGTTCTAGGATATTTGGAGCCTAGGTTTGGCCTGACTCCAGATCCCACTTCACCCCTACAGAGAGCTGACTCATTTAATAACCATTTTCTTCCCAATAGAGAAAGAAATCAGATTCATCAGCCTTGAGAGGCTCAATCTATTGAGGAGGCCAGGGGGTAACTGATCACTTCCCACTGCAGTATATGTTATGACAGTGACACTTGGAGTGTGCTAGGGAAACTGACACTAGGGTGATAGTAACTACAGAGGAGGAGTCCTAGAAGGCTTCCTGGAGGTGGTGATCCTTAAGCTGGAAGTGGAAACATAAAGAACGGAGGAGAATCATTTGGAGTTACTGGGAGGGAGGGAAGTTGTCTGACAACACATACTCATGGTATGTCCTAGGTATGGGACAATTGAGTCCAATTTTTCTGTTTATTTCAAATTCATTCTCTGCCCTTCTCCTGTTCCACTTCATATGGCAAACCACGTTTCCTGGTCTCCCTTGCTAATGAGCTTCTGGCTCAGTTCAGCCAATGGGAAACTTTGGCAAGAGATCAGAGAATAAAGTGAAAGTGAAGTCGTGTCTGACTCTTTGTGACCCCATGGACCGTAACCTACCAGGCTCTTCTGTCCATGGGATTTTCCAGGCAAGAGTACTGGAGTGGGTTGCCATTTCCTTCTCTAGAGGATCTTCCTGCCCCAGCGATCAAACCCGGGTCTCTCGCATTGCAGGCAGACGTTTTACCTTCTGAGCTATAAGATTAAGGGAAAAGCTAGAGTTTCTAACCCCATCTCTCTCAGCCTTGAGGGAAGGGAGGGGATGACTTGAGTAGCCAGAGTCTCTCCTCCACGTTTGCAGAAACTGCTAGAAAGGCCTGTGGTCCCAGCTCTTCTCTGGGTGGCCCTCAGTGCCTGGTCTAGGTGGTGCCAGCTCCTGTCTTTATAATGCTGGCCCTCGAGGAGGGCATGGCCTTCCTCTGTCTCTAATCTCAGGTTTTCAATTTCCCTTAGTCACTCCTTCAGCCCTTCTAACAATTTTGTTTCTAATCCTCCGAATGAGAGTCCCTCTTTTTAAAAATATTTATTTTTAAAAATGCATTTATGTGACTGCACCAGGTCTGTTTTTAACAATTTTATTGCTGGCTGTGCTGGCTCTTGGTTGCTGTGCGGGCTTTTCTCTGGCTGCAGCAAGCCATGGCTCCTCTGGAGCCGCAGGGCACGGGCTTCTCACTGTGGTGGCTTCTCTTGCTGCAGAACTCGGGCTCCAGGGCACGCAGGCTTCAGCAGTCGCGCGACGTGGGCTCAGGAGAGCCGGCTCCCGGGTTGTAGAGCACAGGCTCAATAGTTGTGGCTCCAGGGTTTAGTTGCTCTCAAGTATGCAGGACCTTCCCAGATCAGAGATCGAACCCATGTCTCCTGCACTGGCAGGCGGATTCTTTACCACTGAGCCACCAGGGAAGGCCTGCACCGGGTCTTAACTGGGTTCTTTTCGGTCGTCATGTGAACTCTTAGTTGCGGCATGTGGGATCTAGTTTAGTTCCCCAGTCATGGATTGAACCTAGCCTCCCTGCACTGGGAGCGTGGAGTCCCAGCCACTGGATCACCAAGAAGTCCCAGACTCCCTCTTTAGAATTGTCTGGCTTCCGTCTTGTTTTCCTAGCAGACTTCTGATATTCTGTCTCCTTGTCCATAAAAATGGAGGTTCATTCAATCATTTCACAAATAAGTGTCTAGTAGAGTCCTTGTAACTACAAAACTGTGCTAAGTGTTGGGAAGCTCACAGGAAACATGGCAGATTAAAAGACATGAAAACTCAGGCACTGCCTACCCCTCACGTCTCTGTACTGATCAGATGAGCTGTGTGCATAAATGCACCTGCTGCCTGGGTCTCAGAAATTGCCAGCCTCAGGTAAACACTATCTGGACTATAGCCTGTTTTCTAAGTGTTCTGGGCCTGGGGCCTTTTCCCACTTCCTCCTCCCTGCCTCTAATCCTGACAGAGAAAGATTTAGGACAAGTAAAATGAATTCTTAATTTACACTATGAGGAGTCAACTTAAGGGATTTATTATCCCGAGTGGTGGTACGGTTTTAAGCTATAAATAGATCTTTCAAGAGCAGGTTTCAGAAGGCAGAGAGGTGCCCCAGAGCACTCCCCTGCTGACTGCCTGCCCACAGCTGTGCTGCCCTCCTGGGGCACACAGCACCGTGGAAGGAACCCTGGACTGGGCTGGGAGTCAGGAGACCAGGCTTTGAACCCCAGCTCTACTGACCATCAAGTGCATGACCTTGGACCAGTTGTTGACTGCTCCCAAGCCTCAGTGTCCTCCTCTGCAACCTGGGAAAGCTGAGCATACTGAGGATCTCTGGTTGTGATGATTACAGGTTTAAAATGCATATGAAGCACTTGGTATTTGGTAAGCGCTCAGTAAACATTTGCTAATATGATTGTTATTTGCTGCAGGAGGTCTGGCCTAGAATCCCAGCTCTCTCCATTAGACCAGGAAACATACCGTGTGATTGATCCTGAGCAAGTTATATGCTCTCTGGGCTTCAGTTTTTTCCTCTGTAAAACAGGAAAATAGTAACTACACTGCCTGGCTCAAGAAAAGAGAGTTCAAGGATCGTCTAAGAACCAGGTAGGGAATTCCCTGGTGGTCCAATGGTTAGGACTGCATGCTTCACTGCAGGGTGCCTGGGTTAGACCCCAAAAGCAGTGCTGCCCCCAAAAAGTACAGAGGTTAGAACCAGATTGCCTGATTCTCAATCCCAGTTCCACTCTTATTGTCCTGTGCCTGTTTCCTCATATCTAAAATGGAAATAATGATGGCAACTGCTTCATAGAGTAGTTGTGACGATTAAATAAATACAGGTAAAGTGCTTAATACAATCACGGGCACTGAGTTTCTCAAGCCATACTTCATCAGTGCAGTTCAGTTCAGTCGCTCAGTCATGTCCGACTCTTTCACACTCTATGAACTGCAGCATGCCAGGCCTCCTTGTCCTTCACCATCTCCTGGAGCTTGCTCAAACTCATGCTCATTGAGTCAGTGATGCCATCCAACCATCTCACATCCTCTGTCGTCCCCTTCTCCTCCTGCCTTCAATCTTTCCCAGCATCAGGGTCTTTTCCAATGAGTCAGTTCGTCTCATCAGGTGACCAAAGTATTGGAGCTTCAGCTTCAGCATCCAGTCCCTCCAGTGAATAATCAGGGTTGATTTCCTTTTGGATTGACTGGTTTGATCTCCTTGCAGTCCAATGGACTCTCAAACAGTCTTCTCCAACACCACAGTTCAAAAGCATCAATTTTTCGATGCTCAGCCTTCTTTATGGTCCAACTCTCATATCCATACATGACTACTGGAAAAACCATCACTTTGACTATACGGACCTTTGTTGGCAAAGTAATGTCTCTGCTTTTAAATACGCTGTTTAGGTTTGTGATAGCTTTGTCATACCTCATATGGTACCTAAACTGCTTGGGGCTTTGGAATCAGAGAGACTTGCATCCATATGCCAGTTCTATCCTCTAGGCTGTATGACCTCGGACAAGTCACTTTCCCTCTCTGAGCTTCAGCTTCCTCCTCTACAATGGAAGACTAGAGCAGCCCCAGCTTCTTTAAGGTACTGTGATGCAGCAAAGCACACATGCAATGCCTGGCTTGAGTCAGATGCACAAGGAAAGTGCTTTCCCTCTTCCTTTCCTCTTGGCTCCTCTCCTCAGCATTTTTCTCAACGGTCTACTTGAATGTCCTGACCCAGAGTCCCATCACTGCTTCTAGAAATCGTCCCATCAAAGTTGAGGCCATAACTACATACTGCATGTTCTGGTGAGAATAATTCTCAATTGGTAGTCAGAAAACCAGATTGGCTTCTTTGTTTTTGCAATGGAAGAATTCTGATATGTTGTTTCAAGGAGTCTGTTAGGAAAATTAAAATGGAGGAAGTCTTGTTCAGGCTACAGAAGTTAGAGAGCAGGCCTCTGACCTGCTTCTGACCTGCCTGGACCCTGCCTGGATTCCATGCCTGCCTGCAAGCACAGCAGGTCAGGCGGGACTTTAGATAAGAAAAGGAGTGGGTCTGTCAACTGGGCCCCTGGAGGTCTGGACAATCACCCTGGGGTCTAACAAAGTCCTATGACTCACAAGGTGAAACAAACAGCACTGTAAAAAAGGTTAAAATAAAACCAGAGTTGCATTTTTCTATGCAAATGGATGACGCTATCAGTTTGCAGCCTGGGATTATAAGGGGAACCCCTGAAACTTCAGTTTGAAGTCTCTCCTGGGGGTGGACGCACCACCCAAGACCTTTTTCCAACTGGGACTCCAGATTGATATAATGAGGGACTTGCCAGCAATAAGTCTGGATGCTGGTTGGCCCAATTTGGTGATGAACGTGCTGTTGCTCCATTGCTTCCATTTCTTTTAATGACTGGATACTGAAATTAAGCCAAATAGTCTTTTATAAAATATTGATATTACTTATTGTGTGTGATAAGTAGTTTCTTTTGTTAATGATTGTTAATGAATACTTTGAATCTAAAAGGACAGTAAAACTTTTGGCAAAAGTCATGACCTCAGGCCATGAGCTTTCCCTCTGGTCTCGAGCTCCATGATGAAGCTACTTCTTTCTGTATCATGACGTTCTGCAATCTTGTGATCTGGTGGCAAAGGCCAAGGTTAGGATGAAGACAGTCCAGCTGGGGATGAGAATGGACAGTGCCCTCCTGAGTCCTCCAACATCCTTGAGGGAGGTGACTTGTTTGGAGGCAAGATACATCCTACTCACATGGGATGGGGTAGGGGTGGGGGGTTGGAGGCGGCTCTGAAGGGCTGAGGAATCAGGTTGGAAAACTGCATGCCCGTGTTTACCCAGCTCTCCAGGGCTGCTCTGGGAGCCTGGTCCTGCTGAATGGGGATGAGGGAGAATGAGGGGGAATGAGGGGGCATAGACAATCCGGAGACCTCATGCTCTATTCCCCTTAACATAACCTACTCCTTGGAGAGAACCAGGGAAACGTCCCCATACTCGGGTAAAACAGATCGTTAACAGCTCAAAGCACTCTGTCTTTTTAAACTTTTTGCACGAGTTTTATTTTAGATTTCCTCCCCCTCCCCACCCCCCTGGCAAATTATTTTTCAATTGACGAAAGCAACTTATGCAATACAGAGACTTTGGGTCAAACCCCGGCGCCAGGCTTCTGCGCAAAATGCTAAAAAGGCTTAAACAGAGGGTATTGCCAAAAGTGGCATTTTGGGCATCAGAAGGGCGATTATACCTTTCTGAAAGGTGGTAGACCTTTAAGTACATGTATAACATCTACACTGAACAGAGGAGAATATGGAGAATGTCTTCACTCCAGCTCCATTATATAATAAATATGTGTACAAAGCTCAGCAAGGGTGGGCACTGACTCTTCTCCACTTTCCCAACTCCAGCAATCGGGACTTGCATCCCAGGTCCCTCTACTTGACCTGAGGTTGGACCAGCCAGATCCCATCTCAGGGCCTCAGTTTCCCCATCTGTAAAACAAGGATTATATGCTTCCCTCTTCCCAGGACACGTCAAACCTAATCGGGAAGGATCTGATTAGGTTCGAAGAAAAGCGTTAAAGTCTCTTGCCTGGAAAACCCCATGGACGGAGGAGCCTGGTAGGCTGCAGTCCATGGGGTCGCTAAGAGTCGGGCACGACTGAGCCGACTTCACTTTCACTTTTCACTTTCATGCATTGAAGAAGGAAATGGCAACCCACTCCACTATTCTTGCCTGGAGAATCCCACGGACAGAGGAGCCTAGTGGGCTGCCTTCTGTGGGGTCGCACAGAGTCGGACACGACTGAAGCGACTTAGCAGCAGCAGCAACCACTTAAAAGGCAGGCGAAGAGACCGATAACATTTATTTCTCTCTCACCAACCAAACACTCCGTTTCACGTTTTTCTGAGCTGTTCCGGGAAGGGCGTGACCAGGCCACCAGGAGCCACGCCTCCGGAAGTGGGGCCAGACTCAGCCGCGCCCCGGCCTGCGGCCCAGGGAAAGGTTCCGCAGTGACGTCACATAGCCACTCCTCTGTGTTCCTCCGCCCTGAGATAAAGTAGCCCCTAAGCATAGCAGATTCTTCCACTCATACTAAACGACATATAAAATCTCAGATCCTCTTACGACTTTATTATAATTTTCAGGCCTCGGGGCTACCTTCCAGCACATTGGAAGTCTTTCTCCGGACCGGCGTAGGAAGTAGTCCCGGCCCCGGAAGGCCGATGGGTCCCTCCGCCGCGGGGGGGAAGAGGATGGCGACCTCGTCGATGCCGGAGTCAGAGAGGAACACCGCTACGAAAGCGTCAGGTGAGCTTCGGTGAGAGTCAGGTCACCACACCGCACCCTGCCAGGAAGTGGGGCCACACTGCGGGGAGACCCGGCGGCGAGGTCCCGGGCCGGCGGGGCTGTCCGAACAGGGCCCCGGGGTCCCAGGCCCTTTAGTCGCTCTCGCACTTGCCTGAGCGGAAACCTGGCGCCGCCACAAGATGGCGTCGGGCCCGGAGCGCAGGCAGCGCCGGGGACAGCCCCTACTCGCCAGGCCCCGGGACCGTCTCTGTCAGCCCCCTCCGCATGGGCGCCAGGGGAGGGGGGAGAAGCTGCTGACCCAGGGGGCCTGCGGGCGGTACCACCGACCTTCCACCCGGGGGGACTTGGGGGGCCGGAGGGCTGAACCACTGAGGCCACACGGGGCCGGTAGAGGGAACCACTCTGGAGTGGTGGGGAGGAGAAAAGGGTCATGATTCCCCGCCACTGACCACCCTCCCAAGGATGAGGGAAGGGCCGGATCCTGGGAGGCAAGGCTTCCTGGTCCTGTTTTTCCGAAGAAACTCGTCCCCGTACCCTAGAAGGCCCCGCCCCGTCGGAACTCAGTATTTGCATCTGCGAAATGGGCACATGGGCGCAGCTGAGTGGGCCGCGGGGACCGGGAATGAGGCCCACCGGTTCCAGACCCGATCACCTCCTCTCACAGAGTGAAGGCCCCGGAACTTGGGCCCCCCTGTCAGGCAGTCCCCCGAGCCGATGGAGGAAAACGAGGTGGAGAGCAGTAGCGACGCGGCCCCTAGGCCTGGCCGGCCCGAGGAGCCCTCGGAGAGCGGGTTGGGTGTGGGCACCTCGGAAGCCGTGTCGGCCGACAGCAGCGACGCCGCGGCCGCCCCGGGGCCAGCGGAGGCCGACGATTCCGGCGTGGGGCAGAGCTCGGACCGCGGCAGCAGCTCGCTGGTATGGACCGCGCTTGGGTGGAGGCAGCGACCGCAGGCAGCAGTGCTTGGCAGTCGGGGTAGCAGCCAGCAGGCTTGTTTGTAGCTAATAATTGGTTTATGGTTTACTGTGACCCAGGCCCCATGCCAGGCCCCTGGCATGGGTTTTCTCATTTAAATCTCGTACCTTGTAAGGCACATACCGCTCTTTCCACATCTTACAGAGAAGCAAAGGGGCACAGAGTCAGGATTCAAATCTAGGCTGTGTGTGGGCTGCGCTCTCCTTTGTTGCCCTGGTTCACACCTTGGCTCTGCTGCTGATTGACTGGGAGATCTCCTGGAGCCTCAGTCTTCTGTCTGTAAAATGGAGCAGAAATACCTACTCCTGTGGGTGCTCTGTTGTGAGCTGCCACCAGATATTTTCTTGGAAACGCTTTATAAAATAGTCTCATGGCTCTGCCACCTCCTAGCTCTGTACTCTTAGATAAGCTCCCCAGACTTTAGCTGTCAGTTTTCTCATGTGTAAAGTGGGAATAATAAAATGTCTGCCTCAGAAAGGTTGGCTTTTTTTTTTTTTTTTGAGGGTTAAATGAATATGTGCAAAGCAATTAACACGGGGCTCAACACGTGATAAACACTCAGTAAATATCCACACCCTCCCCATTGTCATTATTTGTCAGATAGTGATCCTTTTCAGGACATCACATCATAGAGGTACACACAACAGCCTCCACTTTGGGGCTCCAGGGGTTTCATTGGCTCAGCACAGATGGACTTGGCATGTGCTCAGTTTGTGCTCGACCCTGGGGTTACAGCAAGAGACAAGAGAGAAGTGGTTCTGGCCCTAGTGGAATCTGACTTGGGAGCCTTAATACTGCAGAGTGAACCATCAAGTGATGGGGGGACGCAGGCAACTAAAATGCTGAGGATAGAGGGGTCCTAACTTGGCCTTGGGGGTCAGGATCAGCTTCCCAGGAGAGGTACCAGCTGAGTGTCTGAGTAGGAATTAGCCATGGTGTGATGCTATGAAGCGTTTCAGGCAGAGGGAGCAGCTCGTCGACAGCATGGTGAAACCAGCTTCACCTGACTGTTGTGTGGGGGCAGGAGACTGTTGTGTGGGGGCCTTACACCTGCTCAGACCCAGGGACCCTAGCCTTGTTTTGGGAGGAGGCTCTGTGGCTAGAGGGCTTCTCCCACTGCTCTTCTGTGTGGATGAGGGCATTGAGTGGCTTCACTCTCCTTGTCCTTGGGCCCCTAAGGAGCCCCATCCCTGGCTCCTAAGCTTCCTCTCTCCCTGTTTCCTGACCCCCAGGAGGAGGTATCTGAGAGCAGCTCCAGCACAGACCCCCTGCCCCATGGCTACCTCCCTGACTCATCTTCTGTTTCCCGCGGGCCAGTGGCAGGGGTGACGGGCGGCCCCCCAGCCCTGGTGCACTCCAGTGCACTGCCAGACCCCAACATGCTGGTGTCCGACTGCACGGCTTCTTCCTCGGACCTAGGCTCTGCCATTGACAAGATCATCGAGTCCACCATCGGGCCCGACCTCATCCGGAGTGAGTCAGGCCCTGGTGGGCAAGAGTTGCCCCTCCAGGGTTTCCCTACAGAACCAGCTGTGCAGACTCAGGCAGATAACTTTATCACTCTGAGGTTGTAACTTGAAAGCAGTAATCCCATCTCATAGTACTAAATGACATGAGGATTTACCTGACTCTGGGGCTTTCCTGGTGGTTCAGATGGTAGAGTCCTCCTGCAGTGCAGGAGACCCGAGTTTGATCCCTAGGTCAGGAAGATCCCCTGGAGAAGGGCATGGGTACCCACTCCAGTATTCTTGCTTGGAGAATCCCATGGACAGAGGAGCCTGGTGGGCTATAGTCCATGGGATTGCAAAGAGTCAGACACAACTGAGTGATTAAGCACAAAATACCTGACTTTGCACTGGAGTCTGTTCTAAACACTCTACCTGCAGCAGTAGGTCATTGATCCTCTTGGTAACCCTAAACAGTACATGCTGTTACTGTTCTCACAGCCTAGATGAGGAAACCGAGGCATAGAGGACGTAAGCCAACACAGCCGCTGTCATCAGCAAGTGTTGGGCCATAAGCTCAGTCTGACTCCGGAGCTGGTGCTCATGACTTGCCAGACTACTTTCTACTATCAGCAATCTGTGTAAGGGTCGTAGCACTTGGAAAGGCCCTGAGTTGGCCTCGAAAGCCAGTCCTAAGAATATGGTGTAGCAGCTGGGCCTTAACCTTAGAGAAGACTGGGGAGGAAAAGAGGGAGACCTTCCAGGTGTAGTGGTTAAAGGTGCACAGCTGTGGACTGGCTACAGGGCCAGCATGTCACACATCCCAGATGTCCCAACAGCCCTGCCCTGGGCGGGAGGTGGGTCATGGGGCAGCCGATTTCACAGTCATGTGGGTGAATCGGAGTGAGTGTTGGCATGACAGTTGTCTTTATCAGCTGGGCATCCGCTCCTCCTGTCTCTGCCTAGGCTGTATCACTGTGACCAGTGCGGAGGGCAGCGGGGCCGAGGCCACACGGTACCTGATCCTGCAGGGACCAGACGATGGTAAGAGCCCAGCACCAGGCCCAGGGAGCCCTGCCGTGGGTGGGGGTAGGACAGGCAGGCTCTGCCGCACTCACTGTGTGATCTTGGCAGGTTATCCTCTGCCCCTGGCCTCTCGGTTTCCCCATGGTTACTATGGTGGGCGTGGGTTCTAGGACCCCTGCGCTTGCTTGGGAGGGGCAGCGGTAGCTCATGGCCAGTCTCCCTCTCCACTTCCCTCTGATTCCTTCACCCTCCCCACCAGGCGCCCCCATGGCGTCACCGATGTCCAGTTCCACCCTGACCCATAGCCTGCAGCCATCGAGGCCCTGGCCGATGGCCCCACATCCACGTCCACGTGCCTGGAGCCACCGGAGGACGCGCAGGGTGGGCCCAGCTCCCCGGTGCAGCCACCTCTGGGTTCTGGCGCCGAGGAGCCGGACTTGCAGAGCCTGGAGGCCATGATGGAGGTGGTGGTGGTGCAGCAGTTCAAGTGCAAGATGTGCCAGTACCGGAGCAGCACCAAGGCCACGCTGCTGCGCCACATGCGGGAGCGGCACTTCCGCCCGGGTGCGTTGGTAGCGGCTGGCCTGCCCACCCGCACGTGGGGTGCCAGGAGTCAGACTTGACAAGCTCGTTGTACCCTGCTCCCCCACCCCCAGCAGCAGCAGCTGGCAAGAAGGGGCGTCCGCGCAAGTCAGGCAGCTCGGCCCAGCCTCAGGAGGAAGAGGGCCCAGAGGAGGAAGATGACGACGACATCATAGATGCTGGTGCCATCGATGACCTGGAGGGTAGGCTCCCAGACCTGCTGCCCTCCCACCTCTGCATGTCCTGAGCTCCCTCTGGCCCACATGAAGGGCCAGGGAAGAGGAATTGGCACAGGTGCAGCCAAGAGCGCCTCCAGCATAAGATAAGAGGAGCTGGGGCTTTGGGACCAGGAGCTTCATGTGCAGTTATCCAGACTGTGCACTGAGAAACAGCACTGTGTCTAAGGGTCACGTCCCATTTGTTCAGCAGAAGCAGAATGCAAGCCACGTGTGTACTTTTTTAGTAGCTGTATTAAAAGTAAAAAGATGAATTTAAGGTCGACCATATATTTTATTTACCTATTATGTCTAAAATCTAATTTCAGTATGCAATCATTATAGAAAATTATTAGCAAATTACTTTTACTTTTTCTTATTCTAATTTTTGGAAATCTGATGTGTGTTTCATACTTAATTATGCCTCAGTTTAGACTAGGTACATTTTGAATGCTCAAGAGTCATAGCAAGCAGCTCCTTTAATTGGTAGCATAGTCATGCTTTGTAGACTTGAATGACTAGATGCTTTTTTTTAAACAATGACTATAAAGTGTATTGAGGAAGGGGCACTTTTTTTCTGAATTACATTAAGGTACATATGAGCTAATGGTAGGTGTTAAGAATGGTGTAGAGAAAGGACTGCAGGGCCTCAAAGATGAGTACTGACAGTCAGCTAGGGGAACATCAAGAGGGCTTCCTGGAAGCGGCATCACTGGTGGGTTTGGAAGGAGGAGCAGACAGGGATGGGGAAGTGGGCCTCTTTCCAGGGAAGCTGGCAAGGGGTCAGGGCTGATAGGTCAAGGCTGCACCCCTCCTTCTCTTGTTTTTCCAACAGAAGACAGCGACTATAACCCTGCAGATGACGAGCCCCGGGGCCGGCAGCTGCGGCCCCAGCGCCCCACCCCCAGTACCCTGAGACCCCGCAGGAGACCTGGTCGGCCCCGGAAGCTGCCTCGCCTGGAGACCTTGGATCTCCCAGATGGTGAGAGTGGGGCCTAGGGATGCAGGTGGGGCTCAGGGGTGGCCTTGTTCCCTGCTTGCTTCCGTGGAGCCGAGGGACAGAGTGTGCTTTGCAAAACAGCAAGTCTCAGACCCACCAGGATGACCTACTGGCCTCCTGGTGACGGGGAAAGCCCTCCTCTCCCAAACTTGAGGGATAAGATACATCAGCTGTCTGATAAGGCTTTTCGGTGAGAAGCTGTCACAGCATGGAAGTTGGAATATTTACAACTGAGCTAATTATTATTAAAACAAGAGTAAGTCTGAGGTCTGAGACGATGTCAGAGGAGCACAGATTTGGAGCGTCACAGGCTCAGGACGGGGGAGACTCCCATGGACAGAATGTCAGCTCTGCCTCCTACCAGCTATGTGACCTGGAGTGGGTCGCTTTGCCTCCTGAATCTCTCCTTCCCTTATTGTGAATGAGGTGATGGTACCTGCCTCTTACAATTGTTTTAAAGCTTAAATAGACATGCCATAAATACAAGGTAGTGGTTTCATAGCAAGCAGCTCCTTTAATTGGTAGCATAGTCATGCTTTGTAGACTTGAATGACTAGATGCTTTTTTTCTAAACAATGACTATAAAGTGTATTGAGGAAGGGGCACTTTTTTTCTGAATTACATTAAGGTACATATGAGCTAATGGTAGGTGTTAAGAATGGTGTAGAGAAAGGACTGCAGGGCCTCAAAGATGAGTACTGACAGTCAGCTAGGGGAACATCAAGAGGGCTTCCTGGAAGCGGCATCACTGGTGGGTTTGGAAGGAGGAGCAGACAGGGATGGGGAAGTGGGCCTCTTTCCAGGGAAGCTGGCAAGGGGTCAGGGCTGATAGGTCAAGGCTGCACCCCTCCTTCTCTTGTTTTTCCAACAGAAGACAGCGACTATAACCCTGCAGATGACGAGCCCCGGGGCCGGCAGCTGCGGCCCCAGCGCCCCACCCCCAGTACCCTGAGACCCCGCAGGAGACCTGGTCGGCCCCGGAAGCTGCCTCGCCTGGAGACCTTGGATCTCCCAGATGGTGAGAGTGGGGCCTAGGGATGCAGGTGGGGCTCAGGGGTGGCCTTGTTCCCTGCTTGCTTCCGTGGAGCCGAGGGACAGAGTGTGCTTTGCAAAACAGCAAGTCTCAGACCCACCAGGATGACCTACTGGCCTCCTGGTGACGGGGAAAGCCCTCCTCTCCCAAACTTGAGGGATAAGATACATCAGCTGTCTGATAAGGCTTTTCGGTGAGAAGCTGTCACAGCATGGAAGTTGGAATATTTACAACTGAGCTAATTATTATTAAAACAAGAGTAAGTCTGAGGTCTGAGACGATGTCAGAGGAGCACAGATTTGGAGCGTCACAGGCTCAGGACGGGGGAGACTCCCATGGACAGAATGTCAGCTCTGCCTCCTACCAGCTATGTGACCTGGAGTGGGTCGCTTTGCCTCCTGAATCTCTCCTTCCCTTATTGTGAATGAGGTGATGGTACCTGCCTCTTACAATTGTTTTAAAGCTTAAATAGACATGCCATAAATACAAGGTAGTGGTTTTTGTACATGCAGTTGTGTGTGTGGAGGAGTGGTATAACTTTTTTAGTGTTCTTTTTTTTCTTTTCATTTTTGGCTATGTCTCACGGCATGTGAGACCTTAGTTCCCCAACCAAGGATCAAACCTACACCCCTGGCATTGGAAGTCCCTAGTCATCTTTGTAAAGTAACTTTTTACTGAGGTATTTGTTCGGGAAGGCACATGTATGCTAACTGCACAGCTCAGTGAATTTTTAAGAAATTTTCTGCGTGTGCTCCTTTTTGGCTGTGCTAAGTCCTCGTTGCTTCGAGGGCTTTTCTCCAGCTGGACGCGCAGCCTTCCCATTGCTGTGGCTTCTCCTGTTGCGGAGCACAGGCTCTCAGGGCCCACGGGCTTCAGTGCTTGCCGCACGCAGGCTCAGTCATTGTGGCTCCCAGGCTCTAGAGCATAGGCTCAGCAGTTGGCGCAGGGTTCAGTTGTTCCACAGCGTGTGGGATCTTCCGAGGTCAGAGATCGAGCCTGTGTGCCTTGCATTGGCTGCCAGATTGTTTACCCAGGTCAGTGAATTTCCACAAGTGAATACACCTGAATATCCTGTTAGAAACAAGACATTACCAGCATTTCCTGTAAAATATTTTGGATTTTTTAAAATATGTTTTGAATTTGTAAAGCATTACAGTGAAACATTGGTTTTGAATAGGCAGCATATTCTGATGTTTCGATGGCAGAGGCTTTGCAACTGTGCCGTGATGTCTCCTCCCTCCCTCCCATCTGCTGTTCAGCCTCCCAGCCTCCCCCGGGAAAACCAGTGATTAAGTGTTGCTGATGCTCCCCAGATCTTAGACTGTCCCTGTGAGGTCACAAGAGCAGCAGTTACCTCCCTTTGACAGGTGGGAGAAAAGGAGACTCAGAGAGGGGTGGGGCTTTGCCTGAGGACACACAGCAAACTGGTGACCGAGTTCAGGCTACAGGCAGGTGGCCTAGGGGTCCTAGCTCTCCCAGTGCTGCTCCAGGCTGGCCCAGTTAAGGCGTGCAGCGCCGACAGCTGCAGGAGGGGACGCTGTCTAAACCTGGCTGCCCGCACCTGTCCCGCAGCCGCTGTGCCCGTCAGTGGTCTGTGACGGTGTGTGGGGGGGTGTATCTTGACTGGCCTCTGACACACCTGTGCACATCTGTCCTGGTGTGTCTGTGGCAGGTGTGGAAGGAGAGCCTTTAGTGAGTTCACAAAGTGGACAGAGCCCTCTGGAGCCACAAGACCCCGAGGCACCCAGCTCCTCAGGGCGAGGACGCCTGGTGGCCCTGGGCAAGGCCAACCGGGCCCTCGTGGAACCCAGTGTGAGCCAGTCAGATGCAAGGAACGCGGCGGCGTCCTACCAGGATGAGGCTGACGCCCTGCCCCGCCGCCGTGGTCGGCCCTCCAGGCGCTTCCTTGGCAAGAAATACCGCAAGTACGGGTGCCGAGATGAGGGCTGAGGGTAGGGGGTGGCAGCCCAGCCCTTCCAGACCTCCTCCAACATCCTCCTAGCAGGTACTATTACAAGTCACCCAAACCCCTCCTGCGGCCTTTCCTGTGCCGCATCTGTGGCTCCCGCTTCCTGTCCCACGAGGATCTGCGCTTCCACGTCAACTCCCACGAGGCCGGCAACCCTCAGCTCTTCAAGTGCCTGCAGTGCAGCTACCGCTCCCGCCGCTGGTCCTCACTCAAGGTGTGGCGGGGGCCCAGGCAGCAAGGGGCGCTGGCGGGGAGTGGCGGTGATGGGCCCCTTCCTGCCCCATCTCCAGGCCGAAGGTGTCCTTTTGCAGTCACATCATGTGTCTAACCACCAGCACACCTGGCAAGTGGCCGGAAAACCGCTTTAGTCTCCTTTACTGTGTTAGACAGTCTCCAGCAGGCTCTTGTCATCATCTGCCCAGGGGTGCCTGTGGGCCTGCAGCAGCCCGAGCCTGCCTTGTACCTTGCAGATGCTCTGATGTCATCCTCATGTAGCCCAGTGAGGTCTTAAGTGTTAAGAATCCCATTTTAAAATTATTATTATTTTTATTTTTGATTGCACTGAGCCTTTGTTGCTTTGTGTAGGCTTTCTCTAGTTGCTGTGAGCGGGGTCTACTCTTCATTGCGGGGCCCAGGCTCTAGGCTTCATAGGTACAGCACACAGGCTTAGTAGCTCTACGGCACGTGGAACCTTCCTGGGCCAGGCACTGAACGTGTGTCCCCTGCATTGGCAGGCAGATTCTTATTCCGCTGCGCCACCAGGAGAGTCGAAAGGTCCCATTTTACTGCCCCAGGAAGCTACAGCTTGGCTTGGCCAGAGTGAGGCGGGGCTGGGAATACCCTGAGCTCCGATGGCCTGAGTTCTGTGCTTTCTGCACACACAGTGCTCCCTCAGACTGGGCCTAGAGGTTGTTCTTTGGACCTCGGCAGGAAGGGTGGGGAGCAGGGATTGTTCCGAGGTGCAGTGGGGAGGGACAAGTCTAAGATTGTAGGCACAGGGCAGGTGGGCAGGCAGGGAGGTTATGTCCCAGCCCTGTCCTTCTGCTTGTCTCCCAGGAGCACATGTTCAACCACGTGGGCAGTAAGCCCTACAAGTGTGACAAATGCAGCTACACCAGCGTCTACCGGAAGGACGTCATCCGGCATGCGGCTGTGCACAGCCGGGATCGGTCAGTAGGGCTGGGGAGGCAGAGGCCGAGGATGACCCTAGTTCCCATGTACTGAGCCCCTGCTCTGGGTCCGCCCCTTCGCAGCACATGACAGACATGGGAACGGCAGGACAATTCATCCCAGATCACTTGGCTCAGAGCAGGGCGGTGGGGGCACCTAGAGGTCTCTTATTTGGTCTCTCTCCTGCTCCAAGCTTTGTAAATTGGAGACTGTCATTGTCGAGGTGGTTAAAGGAAATCATGTACCTAAAGGGGCTCGGAAAAGGATCTAAAGCCACTTCTCTGTCACACCTTTTTCTTTCTTTCTCTTTGGCATGACTTGCAAGTCCTTAGTTCTCTGACCAGGGATTGATCCCAGGCCCCAGCACTGGAAGTGTCGAGCCCCAACCTTGGACCGTCAGGGGATTCCCTCTTAGAGGTTTTTCTTTAAAAATACAAATAAAAAGCAAGGAGGAGTCCTTTGCATGAGATTAGGGATACCAGGTTGAACAAGCACTTGGTTCAGCAGCTCTCTATCACTGCATAATTTCTCAGAGTCTTTAAAACACAAATGTGTTTTGTGACAGAGAGAGAATGGCTTGTTCCTAAAGCTAAGTTGCAGAACTTACTTACTGCATGCCTCTTCACATTTTCTCCAGCGAGCTCCAGTGGGGGGTGCCCTTCTCACAGAAGGGGGCTAGGGTCAGGGCTGAGACTGGGTCCTGTAATGGGGGAGGGTCTGGCGTGGGCTTGGGCACGTGATGGTCTGACTCCTGCATCTTTTTCCCCTAGGAAAAAGAGGCCAGACCCGGTGAGTCGGGGGCTCGGGCCTGGGAAGGGCGCCTGCTTGCGGGCTACCCGTGGGGTGGAGGGGCAGGGGCGGGAGGCTCAGGCATGGGCTCACCCTCCCTGCTTGCCTTCTGTGTCCACCCGGCCCCTTCTGCCCCTTCCCAGACCCCAAAGCTGAGCTCGTTCCCCTGCCCCGTGTGTGGCCGTGTCTACCCCATGCAAAAGAGACTCACTCAGCACATGAAGACACACAGCACCGAGAAGCCCCACATGTGCGACAAGGTGGGTGGGGCTGAGTGCAGAGCTGGGGCATGAGGGGGCCTGCTGGGGGGCGGCTCCCTCATCTAACCCACCCCACCCCCTGCAGTGTGGAAAGTCCTTTAAGAAGCGCTACACCTTCAAGATGCACCTGCTCACGCACATCCAGGCTGTCGCCAACCGCAGGTACACCCCCAGAGAGCCCTCAGGGCTGCAGCTCCCCGCCGTGCCCCACTGCTGAGCTCTCTCGGCTCCAACCACCTCCAGGTTCAAGTGCGAGTTCTGCGAGTTTGTTTGCGAGGACAAGAAGGCGCTGCTCAACCACCAGCTGTCCCACGTCAGTGACAAGCCCTTCAAGTGTAGCTTTTGCCCCTATCGCACCTTCGAGAGGACTTCCTGCTATCCCACGTGGCTGTCAAGCATACAGGTCCGGCCGGCCCACCCCTCAACACAGCAGGGCCCCGTAGTGGAGGCTTGGCTCTGCCTTGTTAGCCATCCCCCCACCCCCCAGCCCCGGCAGCCCTAACTCTTCAGTGGAAGGGAACTGCCACTCCACCCCACCCGGGACTGTTGCTCACCTGAGCTCAGATCCCAGCTCAGCCTGTATGACCTGGGGTCAGTCTTTGTCCTCTCTGAGCTTTTCTTAGCTGTGAAAGGAGAGAATCAGAAGTGCCAACCCTGTGGTTGTTATAAAACCATTTGTTCCCTGAGCCCTGTCCATTCTGGGCCTAGCACTCGAGACAGGTCTTATATAGGCCCTGCCCTCACCAGAGGAAGCCATGGAAGGTGGATGGCAGAAGTTGCCTCTTCTTGGTGCCTGGCCCTCCAGCAGGCACACGAGAGAAGGCTAGAGAAAGGGAGCCAGGGGTGCCCTTAGCAGGATTCCCAGCTCCCTGTGGGGAAGCAAGTCGTGAGAGAGGTGTGTGGTCACGTCACCTTGAACTAGGTGCTCGGAGGAAGACCATGAGTGCAGAGGGAGACCTCGCCGGTCTCTGTCCTGCCCACCAGCAAGGACCGAGCATGCTTTCCCTGTGCTGGGGAGCAAGGTGCTGGGAGTCAGTCAGCTGGAGAGGTCCTTGGGGTCACAGAAGGGTTCCCTGAGGGGGCGGGCGATGCCAAGGACGCCTCCTGGTGTGCCTGCAGGGGCCAAGCCCTTTGCCTGCGAGTACTGCCACTTCAGCACGCGGCACAAGAAGAACCTGAGGCTGCATGTGCGGTGCCGGCATGCCAGCAGCTTCGAGGAATGGGGGCGACGCCACCCTGAGGAGCCCCCCTCCCGCCGCCGTCCCTTCTTCTCCCTGCAGCAGATCGAGGAGCTGAAGCAGCAGCACAGCACGGCTCCTGGGCCCCCCGCCAGCTCCCCAGGACCTCCTGAGGTAAGCACAGGCAGCGGGTAGAAGGGGTGGGGGACATTGGCCACGAGGCCGTGTAACGCTGTCTCCCCCAGCCCCAGGGTCCTCGTTGGCACGTTGGGTACAATGAAATGAGCCCTGCCTCCCTCGACGGGGGTGAAGGGTGCTGTCCCTAAGCTCTGAGGAGAGGTGGGCTTTCCAGTGCTAGTAATAGAGAACGGAAGTGTCAGCAGCCAGGCTGTGGTAATAGTTTATTACTCTCTCACACAAAGGCAGTCCAAAGGGGAGCAGCCCAGGGCAGCTGTGGCAGCTTGTCAGCAAGGACCACACTCAATATATTTTCTTATGCATATGATTCCCATTTTTGTGGTTGCCTCATGGTCCAGTATAGCTGCAGGAGCTCCAGCCTTTCTCACCATCCCAGACAAGAAGCAGGAGGAAGGGATGGGGGAAGAGGAAAAAGGATGCCCGCCATCTATCCATCTTATCTTCCCCATGAACTTTACCAGAAGCTCCTGCTTAGCCACATGGCCACACTTTATCCAGCTGCAAAGCAGGCTGAGAAAGACAGTCTCGTGGCTGAGTATGTTGCCTGCCCCTCCTAGCCCCTAAAGATGGACCACCACAGTGTGCTAGCAGAGCATAGAGGGGCTCTGGAGTCAGCCAGCCTTGTGTTCAAGCCCCAGTTCTCCTCACGAGCCGGGGGATCCTTAACCTTAGTCAGCTCATTGTAACATGGAGCTGGTAAATATCTTGACGAGAGTAAGGATCAAACAAGCCAATAGATGTGAAGCATCTGACGCTTCAAGACACAGGAGGTGTCTTGAATCTGAGCTGCCCCGTCATCCTTGGCCATATTCCCACCCCGTAGATCCCCTCAGAGGCTGCACCTTTCCAGTCCTCTGAGACCCCCCCACTGCTCTGTTCCGACACCCTGGGTGGCGCCACCATCATTTATCAGCCAGGTGAGTTCTGCGGGAGAGTGGGAGCAGGGACAGGGCTCGTGCTGGTGGGGGCCAGAAGCTGGTGGGGAGGGGGCTTGGGTGCCAGTTTTCCAGCCCTTTCTAAGGCTTAGGTTCCACCCGACCCAGGGACTGCAGAGTCGACAGCCGTGGCCACGCAGACAGCCTTGGACCTGCTGCTGAACATGAGCACTCAGCGGGAGCTGAGTGGCACAGCCCTGCAGGTGAGCTCCGTCCCAGCCTGGCTGAACCCTGGGTGTCAGCTCTGCGCTGGACACTGGGAGCGGAGGCAAGTGGTGAAGCAGACATGCCCTGTCCTCGGGGAGCTCACAGGTAGTGGGAGACGGATCCACTGGACCCCAGAGGGCGGGTGCAGGGGAGGGGGGCCACCATGCCAGGGTGGCCCCAGGAGACCAAGGAGGGCAGACAGTCTCCCTCTGCACCCTGGAGTCACCAGCGACACCCAGCGCACTGAGCAGTAAGTGCGACACTGTGCTTGGGGCTCTGAACCGGCTTCCCAGCTAGCCCAGCGCCCTCACTCCGTGCCACCTCCCACAGGCCAAAGTCTCCCACAGCTTTCTCCAGCTCTGACCTTTCACGCGGTCCACATGCCTTAAACCTAGCACATCCACCCCCAAGTTCATCATCTTGACTTCTCGCTGCGCCCAGCCACCTCCCCGCACCTCTCCATGCTTCTCTAAGGCAGGGAAAGGTCTGTCAGCACCTCCTGTCTCTTAGCCTCTTGGAAGGATGGAAACTGTGTGTTTGAGATGATAAATTCCAAGAACTTGGAACAGTAACATGCTGCTAGGGGGACAGAGCTTCATGGACGAGGGAGCCTGTTTTGAACCTGGAAATCTTCATAGGCTTTAGTTTGTAGCATTTGTGGGTAGGGAGAAGTTTTATATTTTTAGATAGTTCAGTGTATCAAACTTTTATAGTTTTTGCTTGTGGTATCATCCTTAGAAAAGCTTCTTCACCTCAAGATCATGTAAACATTCATTGGTATTTTCTTCTTAGTGTCTCATTTTTTACACTTAAATCTTTACTCCACCTGGAATTTATTTTTGGTATATGCATAAAGGTAGGGGACTAACTTTATTTTTTTCCCAAAAGTTGTCCAGTGTAGTAGAGCGAATCCTCTAATTTTCCCAGTCATTTAAAACATCCCCTTTATCATGTAGTAGATTTCCCTGTGTTTCTAGACACGGTCTTTTCTTTTGATCTGTTTGCCATTCTCATGCCAGTATCATGCATTCTGCTTTGTTTTTCTGATTGCAAAAGCATATGCTTGTTTTTGTAAACCCAAAATGAGTGTTAAGAAATGTTCTATTCAGAGGGTGAAAATCTTTAAGTTTCCTCCCCTTGCCTTCATTTCCACTGTTAACAGGTTAATAAGCATTTCTGCAGAGTTGTGTCCAGGTGCTCAGTAACGCAGACACCTTTTGATCTCTAAAAGTGGGGTCATGGCATCTGCGCTTATGGACAGCCTAGCTCTTCTTCCCTCTGCAGCCTGGCCGCGCACACATGTCCCCTCCTTCCTGGCGTCTCCACCTCATTCCGTCATGGGGGTGTTCTGAGACTTATCTTGTCAGTCCTTTATTTGCACATGGTTTCCATTCTTTCAGGAGCTCAAGGCAGTGCTTCCGTGAACATGTATTTTCGGGTGTTCATAAACATGTATTTTAGTGGTGGAGTTAACAGAAGCCTCCCAGAAGCAGAACCAGTGGGTCCCACCCCAAGCGTGACTCCTTCTAAAATGATGTGTCAGGACTTCCTGGTGGTCTGGTGGCTTAGACTCCTCGCTTCTAGGGCACAGGGGCCAGGTTTGATCCCTGATCAGGGAATTGGATCCCACATGCGGCAACTAAGACCTGCTGCAGCCAAATAAATAAAAATTTAAACAATGAAAACACATGTCATTACATGACTGCCACGAGAGCGTGCTTCCCCGCTGCCTCGCCAGGGCTACACGCTAGTCTTCATGAGTCTCTTCACGTCCCAGACCCAGTGTGTCAGGACCTTCACTGATACCTTTGTGATCAGAAGAGAGATCGAGTTTTTGTATGTTCATAGACCACTTTATTTCTTCTCTCACTTACCTGCTTGTAAATTATTAGTCGTCTTGTCACTTTGCAAGGGCTCTTTGTATGTACGGGAACACCACCTTTTATCTCTAATATGCATTGTTAAATAACCATCCCCCCACCCCAAGCGTCTTTGTTTTCTGGTCTCATTTTCTGATTCATGTTGCTGTAAGTTTTAATATCTTCTGTCATGATTAGGGAAATCTTCTCACACCAAGGATTACAGAAATACCTGTATTTTCCTAATCGATCTTGAGTTTTATTTCTTATGTTTCAGTCTTTAATCCTTTTGAAGCAGACTTTGGAGTAAGATGTGAGGTAGAGCTCTGATGTTTGATTTTTCTTACTGGTTTGTCGCTTGTTCTTCTACCTTCTTAACCATGGCACTTTGGGCTAGATAATTCCATGTTGGATAAAGCATCGGCCTGCAATGCAGGAGACTCGGGTTCGATCCCTGGGCTGGGAAGATCCCCTGGAGAAGGAAATGGTAACCCACGCCAGTATTCTTGCCTGGAGAATCCCATGGACTCCCATGGACGGAGGAGCCTAGTGGGCTACAGTCCACGGGGTCGCAAAGAGTCAGACACGACTGAGTGACTTCACTTTCTTTGGCTTCTACCAGCCAGGGGCCAGTATCCACCCCCTACCCTATTGTGACAGTCAAAACTGGAGACATTACCCAATGCCCCTACGGGGCACTAACACTTTATCCTGTCCTTGCTAAGTCTCTCCAGTGCCCATGAAGGTGAAGGTGAAGTCGCTCAGTCGTGTCCGACTCTTTGCAACCCCGTGGACTGTAACCTGCTAGGCTTCTCCATCCATGGGATTCTCCAGGCAAGAATACTGGAGTGGATTGCCATTTCCTTCTCCAAGGGATCTTCCCAACCCCTGTCTCTTATACACATCTGGCTCGTGCTGGTGGGGGCCAAGCCCCCTCCCCACCAGCTTCTGGCCCCCACCAGCACGAGCCCTGTCCCTGCTCCCACTCTCCCGCAGAACTCACCTGGCTGATAAATGATGGTGGCGCCACCCAGGGTGTCGGAACAGAGCAGTGGGGGGGTCTCAGAGGACTGGAAAGGTGCAGCCTCTGAGGGGATCTACGGGGTGGGAATATGGCCAAGGATGACGGGGCAGCTCAGATTCAAGACACCTCCTGTGTCTTGAAGCGTCAGACGCTTCACATCTATTGGCTTGTTTGATCCTTACTCTCGTCAAGATATTTACCAGCTCCATGTTACAATGAGCTGACTAAGGTTAAGGATCCCCCGGCTCGTGAGGAGAACTGGGGCTTGAACACAAGGCTGGCTGACTCCAGAGCCCCTCTATGCTCTGCTAGCACACTGTGGTGGTCCATCTTTAGGGGCTAGGAGGGGCAGGCAACATACTCAGCCACGAGACTGTCTTTCTCAGCCTGCTTTGCAGCTGGATAAAGTGTGGCCATGTGGCTAAGCAGGAGCTTCTGGTAAAGTTCATGGGGAAGATAAGATGGATAGATGGCAGGCATCCTTTTTCCTCTTCCCCCATCCCTTCCTCCTGCTTCTTGTCTGGGATGGTGAGAAAGGCTGGAGCTCCTGCAGCTATACTGGACCATGAGGCAACCACAAAAATGGGAATCATATGCATAAGAAAATATATTGAGTGTGGTCCTTGCTGACAAGCTGCCACAGCTGCCCTGGGCTGCTCCCCTTTGGACTGCCTTTGTGTGAGAGAGTAATAAACTATTACCACAGCCTGGCTGCTGACACTTCCGTTCTCTATTACTAGCACTGGAAAGCCCACCTCTCCTCAGAGCTTAGGGACAGCACCCTTCACCCCCGTCGAGGGAGGCAGGGCTCATTTCATTGTACCCAACGTGCCAACGAGGACCCTGGGGCTGGGGGAGACAGCGTTACACGGCCTCGTGGCCAATGTCCCCCACCCCTTCTACCCGCTGCCTGTGCTTACCTCAGGAGGTCCTGGGGAGCTGGCGGGGGGCCCAGGAGCCGTGCTGTGCTGCTGCTTCAGCTCCTCGATCTGCTGCAGGGAGAAGAAGGGACGGCGGCGGGAGGGGGGCTCCTCAGGGTGGCGTCGCCCCCACTCCTCGAAGCTGCTGGCATGCCGGCACCGCACATGCAGCCTCAGGTTCTTCTTGTGCCGCGTGCTGAAGTGGCAGTACTCGCAGGCAAAGGGCTTGGCCCCTGCAGGCACACCAGGAGGCGTCCTTGGCATCGCCCGCCCCCTCAGGGAACCCTTCTGTGACCCCAAGGACCTCTCCAGCTGACTGACTCCCAGCACCTTGCTCCCCAGCACAGGGAAAGCATGCTCGGTCCTTGCTGGTGGGCAGGACAGAGACCGGCGAGGTCTCCCTCTGCACTCATGGTCTTCCTCCGAGCACCTAGTTCAAGGTGACGTGACCACACACCTCTCTCACGACTTGCTTCCCCACAGGGAGCTGGGAATCCTGCTAAGGGCACCCCTGGCTCCCTTTCTCTAGCCTTCTCTCGTGTGCCTGCTGGAGGGCCAGGCACCAAGAAGAGGCAACTTCTGCCATCCACCTTCCATGGCTTCCTCTGGTGTCTCTTGCTTTTTCCATGATCCAGCAGATGTGGGCAATTTGATCTCTGTTCCTCTGCCTTTTCTAAAACCAATTTTAACATGGGGAAGTTCACAGTTCACATATTGCTAAAGCCTGGCTTGGAGAATTTTGAGCATTTCTTTACTAGCGTGTGAGATGAGTGCAATTGTGCGTTAGTTTGAGCATTCTTTGGCATTGCCTTTCTTTGGGACTGGAATGAAAACTGACCTTTTCCAGTCCTGTGGCCACTGCTGAGTTTTCCAAATGTGCTGGCATATTGAGTGCAGCACTTTCACAGCATCTTCTTTCAGGATTTGACGTAGCCCAAGGGGGCAGTAACACTTTATCCTGTCCTTGTTAAGTCTCTCTCCAGTGTCTCTAGGCAGCCGTAAGGCTCTATGCCATCCTTGTTTAGAGTCTCTCCAGTTGCCAGGAACACATAGCTGGGCTTGTGTCTGTGAGTGGTAGCAGCATTGTATCTGGCTGGAGGGTGGGCAAGCTTTGAGGCCCGGAGATATGAAAGGACCTCGAACGCCAGCTCCTGCCACCAACCCCCCCTATCATGCCGTTGCAGGTGGCCGTGGTGAAGTCGGAGGACGTGGACACAGGGTCAGCGTCCTCTGGGGAGCAGCCCTCCCCAGCAGGCGCCACCCCCCAGGTGGTCACCCTCCATGTGGCAGACCCAGGAGGCAGCGTGGCCACCGAGAGCCAGCTCGGGCCCCCTGACCTGCAGCAGATCACCCTGGCGCCTGGGCCATTCAGTGGGGCTGGCTATAGTGTCATTTCAGCCCCCACCGTGGAGGAGGGCACTTCGACTCCCAGCACGCCTTACAGGTGAGCCCTGCGGCCATTAATAGGTGTGGTGAGGGGAGTGAGGGGAGCACCCCGCCCACCCACGCCTAGTTCCCAGGAGGTAACACTAATGCACACTGGGCTGTAGGGGTGTGGTGTCCCTCATGGGCTGAGGGCTACTTAAGAAATTACAGGCACTTGACAATTGTGGACTCGGTGGGCGAGGTATTTCCCTCACTTTACCCACGAGGAGGGAATGCAGTAGCGCCCGAAGGTCAGACGCGTTGCGGATCTGAGCCTGGCCTGTGGCCCACGTGCTCCTGGTTCTGCATCCCTGGGGTCTGGCCAGTTCTGACCTTCGTCACACACTTGGCCTCCTCAGCGACATCAGAGGCCCCACTGCTGCACTTGGGTTCTTATAGGCTGAGTGAGTCTAGGGTAGAAATGTTTGTTTTCCATGTTCACTGAACCCCTGAGCCATCGGAGGAAGCCCTGAATTCCATACAGGAAGGAAGTCAGGAGCCTTGCCTCCCCTACTCACCCTCTTTCTGCCCCACTTGGGCAGACTTGGGCTTGATTCCTGGAGCCCTTCATCTCATCACTCCGTGCCCGTGAGGAGTGGGGATGACCACTGCTAAGCTGGACGGTACACTGGACACTTGGTCCCTGCTTATGAAAAAGGCAGCGGAGGTCCAGCTGCTAAAGGGAGGAGCCGGGGCCAGCCTGTGGTGGCCGTGGTCCACTTTGAAAGGAGAGCTCTCCCAGGGAAGGGGCTCCCGTAGCCCGCCAGCCTCTCCTGGAGCTCTGCTTCCCACTCCTGGCATCTGTGCCCACAGCGAGGAGCCCCCGGGGGAGGCAGCTCAGACTGTGGTCGTGGGTGACACCCTGAAAGAAGCTGGCACACATTTCATCATGGCAGCCGACGGGACCCAGCTGCACCACATCCAGGTGAGGCTGGAGCGGGGCCAGTCCCGCCCCGC